>CANYBF013660976.1:0-24763 GCA_948192965.1 Dalechampia spathulata
ACTCCAGCAGCTCCACCAGCCACCCCGCCCTTCATCAATCATTTCACTCTGTGACCGTGACAAACTATTATTTATTTTTGTAAGATATACTTTCCCTATTCATTTAAGCATTGCTTTCTCTTATCTCTCTCTCGATAACACACATAGAACTCATGTTACAAAGTTACCAGAAAATAAGCATATCACACAAAGCAATCTCTACTCGGTAATGATTTCTCAAAGAAATACTATAATAAGAAGCACTAACCTTAAAAGCAAACAACCTCTAACTCAAGCCGGTGATCCTGTCTTTAATTGTATCTAGCTTCTATCTTGCGTTTCTGTACGTTCGGGAGGCTGGAATCACCAAATAGGATATAAGGTAGGGTTTCGGGTTATGTTTTCCTAAAGAAATAAAGGAGGAAATTAAGGAAAACCCGTTCAGTTTAACCCTTAAAAAGTCAACAATATGTTGCGTACGGCCGTACCAATCTCCGTACGCCCGTACCGAACAATAAACCCTGACAAACCTGTCCTCCTGCGAGCTATGGTACGGCCGTACCACCCATTGGTATGCCCGTACGCCCCAATTCCTGCGAGCTTTCCTGACAAACCTGATTTCCTGCGAGTTGGTGTCCGGCCGTACCACCCATTGGTACGCTCGTACGCTCTCGAGGAACTCAACTCTCCACTCTTCCCTTGTTTGGTACGCCCGTACGGTAACCTGTACGCCCGTACCACCCTCGATTCTCATCTTCCATCACTATTCTAGCTCACTTCCGGGGTACCTAAACCTCATTTTACACATATACACTTCTATTCCCTCAATTGAATCATGGTCTGCCCCTTATACTCTAGGAAAAACACAGTTCTAGCTAAGGCGGCAACCATTTATGCTACCCCGCAACATCATCTATTTCCTAATTCTCTTCTGATCTCATCACATCCCAACCCAGCTATCATTCCATAAGATATACACAATCAAATGAGCAATGTCCCTTACAAACATCGATCACATACATACACAAGTAAATACGTGTACACCCTATCAATCATACACACTGGTATAAAACTACTAGGGTCTCTATCGTGGATGTGACAGTACATCTTGCTTAACTTCATCAATCCATTTATGATTACAATGAGACATTTGTACATTTCTAAAATTGACTCATTTGCCTTCATTGTAAATAACTCATATTGATAAGTTAACAGCTGAATATTCTTGGTTCGGACTTAATTTATGCCTTTGTGATGAGTTTCTAAAGTGACCCAAATTTGCTTGGCCGTGACACAATGTAAGATACGCCCATATTCTTCATGACTAATCACACAATAGAGTATGTTCATTGCTTTCTTCTTTTGTGCATTCGCTTTGAATTCCTCTCTAGTCTAAGTTACCTTGGGCTTAAGAGAAATAATTCTATCAACTGTGATTATTGATGAAGAAAACTCATTCTCAATTAGATCAAACAATTCAACACCATCACTCTTCAAGAAGACTTCTATTCGGTGCTTCTAGTATGGATAATTTGTGCCATCAAAGAAGGGGGGGTCTTGTATATGATTGAATCTCAATGCTTTGAGTTGCCATAGGATCTTCCACTCTAGAATTTTACTTCTAATAACAAATAAGCACCAATGCTCCGATACTAAATGAAATCCCTGTGAAATTGGCAACATATGTACAATTTATAGTGGTTCGACATTAACTCTTGGCTATGTCCACTTCTCCTAAGTCTTCCACTTAGGGTTCCACTAATCTCAATCAATCAATACAACCAAAGGATTCCTTAATATGAATCCTAACCCCAATGTTTTTAGGCTCACACTTAAACCTTTATAACAATTACAATCTCACAGTAATTAAACTCTTAAATACAAGTTAATGCCCTAAGCATTAATCTTACACCAACCCATAATTACAAAACCTAACACTTAGGTTATGGGAATACAATACAATGAGAGTTTACAATACTAGAATTGTAATACAACAAGCAAACTTACTTGCTATTGAAGTTTATTGCTTAAAGGAAGCTTTTTTCTACAAAAATAGCTGTTAGAATTTGAATATAAAGTATATGTTCTTAAAAATAAAATCATTAAACAGTGTTTAAATTGAATTTGGAAAATTGTGTATGACCGTACGAGTTTCTGTACGCCCGTACCAATTCAAAAACACAAATTTAAACATAAGGAAAAATCTTGGTATGGTCATACGACCCATTGGTATGCCTATACAGAAGCAAATCCACTGACAAGCAAAATTCCTATGAGTAATGGTACGTCTGTACGACCATTGGTACGCTCGTACCAAACTAAATTTCTTAACAAACAAAATTTCCTGCGAGCAATGGTATGCCCATACCAAATCTTAGGTATGCCTGTACCAAACTCAAGGAAATAAAGAAAACTTGGTACGATCAGCCGTATGCCTGTACCATATAACACAAAGAACTGGTACACCCGTACCACACCCAGTAAAGTCAATCTCACTTGGTACAGTCAACTGTATGGCCGTTCCACACAACAAATACAAATGGTACGCCCGTACCACACATAGAAAACTTATTTAAAATTGCAAATAACTTAAATTGATTCACACAAAATACGCACATCAAAATCATGGGTCTAATAAAAACTAATATTTACTTAAATTACAAATATACATTATATGGATTTGATCTCAAATTAAATATTATATTTTATTATAATTAAATGCAATTCATATTATTAATTGATGCTAGAAAATATTTATCATTTTTATGAAAAATAAATTTATTATTTTGTTATATTTTATTGCTTATTAAATTTATTATTTTAAAAATTATATATTTAAATTAAAATATAATTTTATATTACATATATATTCAAACATATTTTATTTTATATTATGAATTACTATATTTATTGAATTACTTTAAATTTTATATTAAAATATAATTTATTAATTAATTGATGATAAGATAAATATAAAATATCTTAAATATAATATAAAAATATAATCAAATTAATCTTAATTAAAATAATTTATAATTATAAGACTTTATTATTTACTTGTACTTTTATTAAATTTTTTGTGATGCTGTTAATCAAATATTTAATTAATTATTTAATTTTTATGAATTTTTTGTTGTCTTATTTTTTATAAGTACATTAGATATTGATTTAAATTTTAGGTCGTTTATTTAAAAAAATTCATAATCTCTTAATTGTATCAAATTGAATTGAATTATGATAATTGACATTATCACTACTTTTCTCTATTTTTAAATAATTCTTCTAGCTTTGTTTTCATGCATTTTATGTGCATACCTTATATAGTAGTTCGTTCATTTATTAACATTTCATGTATCATACTTATATCTTACACACTTGACATAATTTTATACATTTTTATATACTTTCTTCATAGTTTGCATAATTTATATCTTAGTTTAATTTTGATAATAAACTCATACATATAGCATTCTACTTTAACTTATGATTGTGTCATACTTAGCTTCATTTACATGCTTTATAGGGATATAGGTTTACTTTCATGCATTAAAGCTTCGATTTTAGGTCTTTAAGTCATGTTTTTTGCATTTCTAGTCATATTGGTCACGTTCTACATTTCATGCTAGAAATGAATCTTACACGACTTGTGTAAGATGCCACAAGAGTCATGTACAAACCGACCTTCAAAACCACTTAATTCCATGCATGGCGGAATTTTACACAAGTCGTATAAGGTTCTACATGACTTGTCTAAGATTCGGCCCCTTCATATGTTCCTTTGTTTTGATCAATTCAAGCTTCATACAAATAATGTATTAATCACATAACTTATGTGATGCATTTAGGTCACGTTTTCCCTCCTTTTTCTAGCCCTAGAATCATATAATTAAAGAGTGAGGATGCATCCATTAATGGAAGGCAGTTATGGGGGTTTTTAGTCAGTCAATGTGGGGAATTTGGGGGTATCATTAATTCATGCACAAAACATTAGAAGGAAATTAGATTAAGATTCTAGGGTAGAGGGGAGGAAAATGTGATCTAGAGTTTCTGCAATTAAAATCTTCTAACTCTCTCTTGGATTTACCTTTGATAGTTTGATAGGATATCGAAATCGTCAAATTAATTCATCCTTTCCATGTAGAAAATTAATAATATTTGTAGTAGTGGAAGAAGGGACAATCTCACAAGACAGAAAGATCCTTCAATTTTTTGTAAAAAATAAAATATAAGAAAAATATTTTTGTAATTGAAGAAAAATGAAAAAAAAATAGAAATTGAAAATTTGATTGAAGAAAAATTTATATTCAAGAATTTTCCTAACCGAAAAGCCACAAATAATTCATTAAAAAATCACTATCATTGATTCAGATATAGTCTAATGGTAAAATCACTAATTCGGTTATAGTACGTTGAAATACGGCCTCACACGTACCAATTTTTTCTTAATTTTAAAATGACTGGGAAGCAGCTCTCTACAATCGTCCTAATTCTCGGATAGACACGGTAGAATCAGCTTCTCACTCAGTCTTCCATAAATGGCATAAAGAACTAAAAAAACCCGACTTAAGTTAACATTTAAGAACCAACTTCGTCATATTCAAACTAGATCGTCAAAATTCATAAAATAATTGAACTTCAATTTAGTTGAATAATACTTTGATTGCTACTCTAGCAAGTCGAGTGATAATTCTGAATCAATACAACTCGCATCACAATATATTATAATCGAACACATGAGACGAGCTCTTTTCATATATATCTGAAAATAATAATGGCTCTATGATAAACTGAATTAAGGTGAAGAGCGATTTACCATGAGAATTAAAAATATTTACATCTCACATAACTTCCTATGAATTACTTTGTGTTGCTTCTGATTAGGAATTAAGAAATGCCTAACCATGTATCATAAGCACAACATAAAAATAAATAAAGAAAATAAAGAAAATAATAGATGAAAGAACAATTAAATTAATTTATGAATTCCCTACTTAATTCTCCTCTCTATAATAGGAACAAATCATCATATTTATAGAAGTGAGAAAACTAAATAAAATAAATATAAGATAACTAAGATAACATTTCTATCCTCTGTTCATAAATCTTGATATAATCCTTATCTAAATTTTGAATTTAAAACTAAAACAGCTCGGTCATCAAATATCAGAAGCTTTTGGTCTTCTTATGCTCATAAGCCATGATCATAAGCTTTGTATTTTTGTCATCTAATAAAAAATAAGGTAAGACACCTTTTTATCCATCTTTTCTCTTTTTCATTATTTTTACCTGTAAAATACAAAACAAGACTAAGTCAACTATTCTAGCCAAAGTATCTACCTAAAATAAATTATTTTTACTATAAAAATCATGCAATTTGGTGCTTCATCATAGTTTTTCATTAAGACATTGAGGAGAGCTACCAGACTGAGGAGAAATTGAGAAGAGCTGAAGCAAAGCAACAGCAAATTATCTAAGTTCTTCTTATTCTCCATTTATTTATGCTTTAGTTTCAAACATTTAATATGATTGTATTTCCTTTTATTATGTTTCTTTACTTTATTAAATTTTTAGTTATGATTTAGCAATAGTAGTTGACATAGGGGTTTGGATAATTATGTAAACAATATTATTTTCTTTCTATTAGCAAATTGATGTTCTTTATGTTCTTGAGTTGTATTTCACACTATTATATTTAATTGTTAGAATGGGCCCTTTTAATATACGGATTTTAACTAGTTTATGTTAATCATTTTGAAAGAAGGATTAACCTAACCGAATGAACTTAAGAACATCAAATGATAACTGGCTAGACATATGAATTAATTAATTTGGAGGCATAAAGTGTAAAATTTGAAATTAATCACTAAATATAATTTAACAGTCATGAAAATATGGTGTTAATTTATTTTTAGTAGGTAAAACCTTTTTTGAAAGAAAGGATTTTACATTAATATACTGGTTTATAGCTCACACTTGAATTGCTAATGAAAGGTCTGATTTTGTTTGTATTCATCCATCCCTATGTTTATAGTTTAGTTTATTTAATAAACTTTATCTTATATTTGATTGATGAATCACTTAAATAATTGATGTCTAGTACTTGATTATCATTGATCCCAATAAACGATATCCTTATACTATAGTTGCGACCTATATTCTTGCGATGACATAATTACAATATAAAGATTATAAATGTAAAACTTGTTGAATCACTATGCATGTTAATTAAAATTTATTTATACACCAGCAGGTTATTTTGTATCAAAAAATCAACCTTTGAATTGAATTGAAATTTAAGATAATATGGTACAATAATTTTTATTTTCAACATGATTTTGAAGATTTAATTTTTTAAAAAATCAAAGTTTAATTGATTTTGAAATACATGAACTAAACTGAATAATAACTAACCCTATTAATATTTATTAAATATTAAATAAATATTAATTTTATATTATTTAATATATGATTATTAATATAATCTTACCTCAAAAATATAAATTTAGTACATATAAAAATTTCTCTAGACAGAAATATCATAAGAATATACTTTAATAGCGTAACATATGTTATGTTATTTATTATATTGCATAAAACTTAAAAAAGAATATAAAATGTCAGTACTTAGTTGAAGTAAATAAGTAAAGAATTCAGGATTTCCACGGCAGGACAGCATGAAGATCAACTTTGCTTCCACGTCGTTAAACTAAATACCGCCTGCATACTTGGGGACAATCGGAATTTGAATTGTTTCTATATTGATCTAGAACCGAACTCATGAATTTGAACCGGAACCAGTTCATAATAATTCTCAAAATAGATCGGTTTTCATATAACCAGAACCAACGGTTAATGACTTGAAACCCTCATTCCTAACCATGGCCGCGCCTGCTATTAATACATCTGCAGAATTAGCAAAAACAAAAATTACAGGTGGTATTAAAAAATAATATTGTTATGATTCAAACATAAGGCAATTATTTCATACCACATAATTCAAGCAATAAAAGCTTCTAAAAACACAACATATTGTCTCCATGTTGGTGCAGCATATTCAGTTGATCCTCTGCATACTCGTCAACCGTTCCAGGACATCACCTTCACCGGTGAGAGTCTCCACCAATCCTTTAAGGCGGAAATAAATTACATATTGATTCATCAAGGCATAATAAGCATTTCAAGAATGATTTCACCAGAAAGCAGTTGTCCGCAACAACTGCAACAAATTGAACCCATAAGAATGCAGAAATTTTGATTTCCAAATTTCAATTTATCTAAATAAATGCAGAAAATTCAAAATGTAGAATCAATAATACTAATCTAGTCTAAAGAAAATTGTATCTAATTATGTAAAAGAGAAATATCATGCAAGCAGAGAATAGATTATAATACCATTTGTATAGTGACGGCAATCATGCTGGCCGACTCGCAGGTTGGAATCCCAGCTATTGTTGAATTTATTTGCAACATGTATAGCATCATCCTCCTTGGAGGATCCAATGAACCAGCATCTGCGTTTTGGTAGCTTTGTCAGTTTCCGAACCAGGACAGTTCCTGCAGGATGGAACAAACCACCATTAGTAGTATGATTTTCCTTGTTCTCCCTCTTACCTTGTTCAATTTAAACCGAAGTGTGGTATTGCATAGTTTATCATGCATAAGCTTTGATTTATAAGAGAGAATTTCAGTGATGCAAAAAAGCCGTAAAATCAACCAGAAAGGGCAATAGCAACATGATTTATAATCTCACCTGGAACTTCTCTTCCGGACAAAACTGCAAGTGCTGTATATATATTTTCAGGATCTTTTGGTTGAAAATCAAAAACCAGAAAGGACTGCAACACAAATAAAACTTGCTTAGAATTTTATGCTTCTAACTTAATTACAAGTATCAAAATCATGTACCCTTTTTTTCATTTGGTGGAACAGACAAGAGCCCGAGTGCAATAGCAAACAGACAACTGGAAGAAGAACAGAAAGAACCTGAGAAGGGGAAATTAGCGGGTAGGAGTTGATAATGACCATGTAATGCTGCAAATTCCGTAGGTTCATAGAGTAAGCAGCGGACCAAAGCAACTGGGCTACTCCCCTCGTAGCTCTTAAAGGCACCGCTGCTACATATACTTCATCTTTACCAGGTGCAAATGTTGAATTTGCCAATATAGAAGCCATTTCTTGGGGGATTTCTCCAGGAGCATCAACTCGTAACTGTTCAAGTGTTGATTATCAGTGGGTGGACTCGCGTCTCGTTGTCATAGTTGATGCTAGGTCTAAACTGTACAGTTATCTTATTGGGCTTCCACACTCTGTGTGGCTGTAATTGCTTCGTGCCTTTAGTTTTCAGAACTGGATCGAATGTTGAACTCCGAATCAGAAAATATTATATATATAGAATTATTTATTTTAAAAATTAGGATTTTTAATCTGTCAAAAATGACGAAAGTTTTTTAAAAGTGTTGGATTTTCTCGTGCTCTTTAAAAATAATAAAATTTTTACAAAAATTACAAAAATAGTGCTTTAAAATTTTAACATAAATATACTTCAAATTTATTTTAATTTATAAAAAAGGTTATATGAAGTAAAAAAAATATATTTTTTAAAAAATTATTAATTTTATAAAATTTTAAAAATCACCTTATATAATTATAAAATATAAAGTGAAATCCATTAAAAAAAATTAAAGATTGCATCATCAATGATGATTTTTTGAAAAACATGAAAAAAATAAATAAATGTCGCTTTCATTTCATTTTAGAAAATTGTTTGATATATTTTAATTATTATTTTTTGAAATTAGGAGATATTGATTGTTATTTTTAGTGTACTTGAATAGTTTTTTTTTTTTGAAATTCTTCTATTCTTATTATTATTCTCTATTTAATTAAATTTTGACAAAAAAAAAGATAATTTAATAAGTTATACTGAGTTTTTTCAGAAACAAGATAATTTAATTATTGTAATTATTGGACAGGGTAATATTTATTGAATTAAAATGTTCAGAAAATAGTTGACGACTATAAAACACCGATCGAGAACCTTTTGCAAAGTTCCAATTTCAGATTTTTAAGCATTTTATTGTTTTTAAAAATATAATTATTAATTTTTTCAATTTTAAATCAAGAAAATTAAATTTTCAAGATTTATAAAATATAAAAATATATTTAAAAATGAAATTAATTTAATTAATTAAAGTTAGACATGAAATTTTATAAAAAATGTAAAAAATTTAATTTAAATCTTTAACATAGTTTTTGTATTTTTATATTATAATAAATTTATTTTATATTCTTAATAATTATTTGTAATTTTTAAGATTAATTTATTGTACATATATGTTTATGCAAACACTATATATTAATTTATTGTACATATATGTTTATGCAAATACTATATAATAGGAGAAAATAATAAAAATTAATGTTAAAATAATAAATATTTTTGATAATGATTTTATATTTTTTATCTTTATAATTAGTAAAAATTTTATAGAACATATTATTTTATGGATTATTTATTATTAATTATCACTTATTAATTAACAATAATAACCATCAATTATTAATTATTATAAATCATTTAAATAAAAAATGAATACATTATTATATTGCACATAAAATTTGAGTGTTTATCTAGTCGAATGATGAGTTCATCCCAATTTATTGAGTTGATAATACAAATTGAAGTAATTTTGACATAAGAAATCATTAAAGTTAAATTAATATTTCAGAATAAATATGATTTTAGTTTAAAAAGAGTACACTTTGGTTTTCATTAAAAGTATATTTAAAAAGTATTGGGTAACATTTTCTTGCTATTCAAAGCTGTAAAAATTCCTACAATCTTTTAAAAAGTATCTATTTATAAATAAAAATAATTATTAATTATTTTTTTAGAAAATAACAATTCACTTTATCTGTGTTATATGTGATAGTCCAACCATGTGGAACACTCATACATTAGACTACCATATAAATTATTTTTCATTTTCAATTAAAATTATTATGCCAATAAGGGACTATGGATAAAATAAATATTTAAAAAAAATTAAATATTGTTGAAAGAAAGTTAGTTAAAATTCAGTGATCTTCAAGACTCATAACTGATAGTATCGTTTTCGAGTATAAACCAATAATGAATAAAGAAGAAACCCAGAGGCATCTATTTTCGTGAACACATTCCAAATTGACAAAGTCAGTTGATTGATTCTTGTTGTTGTGGTGCTTCATTATCTTGAAACCAAAACACGCTAAAGAACAGTAATCCAAAGTAGCCATGATTAGAACAAATAAGAAAGAAAATCGATATATGATTGGTGCAAACTGCAAAGCAAAGCGGAGATGTGAGAGTTAAACCATACTCCTCCAAGCTTTTAGATGAAAGAAAGGGCACCCAAATGATGATCTATATACTGATATAATTAAGCTCTCTCTCTATATATATATTAACGTGATGAGGGAGATTTGTTAAGTATATTTACATCATTTTCTTTCTTTCTTCATGTTTAAGCCAATACTTGAGAAAGATTGAAAAACAAGAAAATGAAATTAAAGATATTATATTATTTTATCTTTTAGATTTCTTTTGATTGATTGGAGGTTGGAAAGGGAAGATAAAGTTGGGAAAAAAGAAACAAAAAAGTTAAAAAGAGGCTTGCAAGAGGTCAGTATTGGGCTATTAGAAAACAGGGAAAAAGCTTGTGGGAAACAAGTGTTATACATATATATATATATATATATATATATAATGAAATAATTTGATCTAGAGGAATCTTTATATTATTATTATTATTATTATTATTATTATTATTATTATTATTATTATTATATGGGTTTTACTAGAACATTTATCTGAGGTTTCTTGATGAGTGACTTTAAGGAATACTTTCTTGTGCAATGTTTGTTTTTGTAGGTAGAACAAGTATAAAGCTAAGTTATGTTTTAGGTATTTCTTAATATGGGTTTCTTTTGTTATTGGTAGTATGACATTTGCTACATGCTCTGGTGGGTTGGTGTGTCTGTGGAAAAATTAGCCAAGTGCTTCTAACCCTTCTTTTACTTTATATATATATATATATATATATATAATTTAATTAGGTGAGTTATGGATGAGGAATTCTTTCATCTAATGGTCCATGAATGCAAAATATTATTATTCAATTGCCTAACCCCAATAATTTAGTAATATCATACAAACCAAAAAAAAAAAAGATGAAGAAAGAAGGCTGTTTGGCTAAGATCAAACTTTGATTACACAAATTAATTATTGGGTTGAAGTTTGAATTTTCGTAATTGTTCTGTGCAATGCTATTTTAGCTACTTTTCCACAATGCTATAGCCTAAGGTCATATATTTAATGTTCATTCTTTTTTTTCTTGAATAAAGAGTACAATATGCTGGTAAAATTTGACTTTTACTCTTTCTACCTTGTATTTGATCATTTAATGATCAAATATTTTATTTACATTTTGAATTATTAGAGTATATGTCTTAGTTTAATGGGTTCATTTCGGTTCCCTTGCATATGAAGATTAATCTTTTTGGATGAAGAGGTACAAGAATTCTAATAATTTCAAAGCAAAAAATGACCCAATTCATAATTGTATCTAAATAATGCCCTGCCTGCATCAACTTTGCTTTAAACACCATACATAAACAGCAAAATTAGCAGAAGAGAATGTATAATGTGAGGACAACATGAATAAGTATGTGTATAGCTAGATGTTCATAATCTAATTCAATAAGGACCAAGCTAAACAATAGATTATGAAACTATTTCTACTAATGGACTAAATTTTATAATCTATATACAAACATGGAATTAATTGAGCCTGCATGTTGCTTGATGATGATGATGATGATGATGATAAAAATGAACACAAGAGGTAGAATTTTGATGTGGGTATTGAACAGAAATACTCACATATATATTAAGAATTACATGATCTTCATTTCTACGTACCAATAGGACTATGAATCCAATTTAGGCTGCCTACATGAACCACAGTTTGAAACCATTTTGGTAAGCCTTGTAACGTAAGATCCTTAAATTTTCCAAGATTTGGATCGTAAGTAACAACAACCCTGCTTTTGTACTCCAGCAAAATTTCACCATTCTTCAAAACGCCTAAAACTCTAACGACTCCTCCATTTGAAGCAATCTTCCAAATCTTTGTAGGTCTATCAATGTTTTGCTTTAATCCCTTTTGCATGTAAGTTCCAATATTGTATTGCTTCACCCATGATTCCTTCACATTGTACTCTTTCATCACCCATATCTCTAATCTTCCATAGTTGCAATACACAGCTGCAGAAAGACACCCTTTTAGAACCACCAGATGATAGTTGCATCTGTTCAGGCCACCGCAGTCTGGCTTTGGGACTTCCCTGAACTGCTCGTCTTCCAGGTCGAGTGAGACTAACCGGCGAGCAGGGTTATATCGTCGTGGTCGGCTAACCCAATGAAGCCTGCCGCCAACCAACGCCTCTGAATGGCGACGGACAAGTGGATATGGTATCTTGCCAAGACTTCGCCAATCGGAGCTCCCCACTGTCAGGATTTGAACTTCTGACTGCGGATAGATTAGTCTTCTGGCACGACTGTGCCCATTCCTGTAGTAAACAATCTTAACAACCTTGTAATTCTGAGTCTTGGGGTGGAATCCGAACCCCAACACGACCTCTTGGTCAGGATATTTCAATGATTTTGGCAACTCCATATAGTTCCTCATGAAAGGATTGTAAATATAAAGCGCATCGTTGTATAATGAGTCAGCTAAACAAAGTAAACCTTTGCATGATCCAACCACATCAAACTCAGGCATCATAGAACAGAAAGGCGGCTGAATTCTCTTCACCTTGTGTTTTTCCTCATCAGAAGCAGCAAAATCAACGAAATAAAGCTGATTTTTGATGGGAGAATCACAGTGAAAGATTAAGCAAGGATCATTATTGACAAGATTGGAAGAAAGATAGATGTTAACAAGGTTAGGATCTTGAGCTAAAGCACGCCAAGCGTGGCAAACACACTTGAATTGCATTAAAGAAGAGATGGGTAATCTTGAAAGTATATCATGAACGATTTCTTGCGGGAGATGTTCCATTCCGGTTGTCGGTGGATCATCTTCAAGGTTGCAGCGCCGCCTCTTGCCGTGAGAGGTAATCATCTCGGCCAAATCCATGGCAAGAGAAAGAAAAGAAAAAGATTGCGGAAAAGAGGAAGATGGGGATGAACATATGATATGGTGGACTTTGATAAGATCAAAGAAATGTTAAAAAGTGGACGGGAACTACAAGGAAATTGGTGAGGCATGGGATCCACCATTTTTGAAAAATTCTCTCCATATGAAAATGAAAACAAAAAATTAAACCAAACATTAAAAGAAATAAAAAAAACAATACAAGATTACGTCGAAACCCAATCAAAAACTTGCGAAATTGATTGATCTTACCATCACCACCATCCCTTTTTCCAAGTATAAATACATCACTCTACGTATTATTCACATACTGCAAAATTCATGAATCCAATTCCTTTTTTGTCAATGGATACTAATTCCAAACCCAATTCAAATAAATAAATATATATATATATATATTCTTTCCCAATAAATACATGTCCCTTTATGCTGCCATTCTGGCCCCACCAATATTGTTTTATTGAATAACAACAAAATACAAGACAAATGCTTTATGGACTTGGTAATTTCTTTGCGTACATTAAACAATTTTTAAAAACTATTTAATATCATTATAAATTGTAAATTTATTATTATTATTATGGAGGAATAATTTGGTGCTTGTGTGAATACAATAGTAATGTTGGAAGAGATGCCATGACAGGAATCATCCTTGCGATAACTTTTACCAGAGAGTGGACCCACTAAATTTTAAAAATATAGAAAGATACACATCAAAAGTCATGCCGAGCATAGTATATTCCTATTATTATGTCTAAAGTACAAATCAATCTTAATAAATGGCAAAACCCTAACCTACAATACTATATTTTATTACTTATATTATATTAACTATTAGGTTAGCAGTTCCGATTAGCATTTTATTAATCGGATAATGTTGAGAATACGATCTAGTTTCCTATTATTTATATTTGACTATGATTTTTTATTTAAATAAGTTGGACAATACAACTTAGTTAATTTATATTGTAATTTACAATTTATAATTTAAATATTAAATACATTAAAATTTACTTGTTTAAAATATTATAATGAATAAATCATTTAATTCAAAAATTAAAATTATTAAATAAGATATATGAATAATTTGTATCTTGCAGTTACATTATATAATTAATGGAATAATAATCAACAAATTAAAAAATAAAATTTCTCAATTAATTATGTTTATGTTGATTAAGTTGATTAAAATAGATGTTGGGCGAGCAACACATGGCAGTCCACTAACATAATGTTGAATGTTTAGTCTAATTAAAGAAAGATAGGACTTTACAGAAAAATTAAAAAAGAAAAGGTCTAAAGATAAATTAAAATAAAACAATATAATATAAAAGTATTATAGGGGATGCCATGTGATCATGTATGCAAGAAATTTCTGGGAAGGGTGGGGTTGTAGTGCCCTACCCAATTGACTGCTTTCTATGATTTGTTTTATGCATTTCTTTTTTTGGAAAATGTTTTCCACTTAATTTCATTGCAAATAAACTTTATAATATTTATTAACAGATTTTCAATTTTATTAATTATATGATAAATTTATAAAATATGCTTTATCTTTTTATACCATAGAGTATTATTAATTAAACTTATATCTAAACTAATAAAAAAATTTATTAAATACAACTTAATGATATTAGCTCGTTGAAATCTACCTAGCAAGTAAACAAATTACAGATTAAACTTTAACTTGCCTGAACTTATATCGGTAAACACTTTTCTTGATATACCTAAAAGTATATAAATTATAATACCAGATCATTTAATTGGAAAAATGTTAATTATTTTATAAATTTATAAAATTTTATCATTTAATTTGATAAAAATAATAATATTGAGTTTCATTGTTAACTTTAATTTTCTTACTTTGATAAAATTTACATTTTTTTCTAAAAATATTTTTTAAAAATTCTTTTATTTTTAATATATAAAATATTTATTTTTATTACAAAAGTATCATTAAAATTCAAGAATTTCACTTTTTATATATAAACAATGAAATTTAAATTCTTGTAAATATTATAACTATAAGTTTAAATTTCATGAATTAAATAAATTCTATAAAATTTATATTTTTTCGATTCAAACCATCGATATATTAATAGAATACAATTTAATATTTAATTATTTCAAAACTGTAAATGTGACTCGTTGCCAAATAAATTAGCGTCTTTTATCTTATTGCATTTCTTTCTATTTTATGATAAACAAAAAAAATTAATACTTTTCTTATTCTAATATTATAACCCTCCATTTTTTAAGTATCGTTTTAGATATTAATAGAATAATTAAGAATATAATTTAACAATTTTTTAAATATATTTCTTTTATTTTATAAGAGTTTTATATGAAAAATAAATGAGAGAGTTCAAAATCTTCTAAATTGTAAAATTAATTAATGATAAATTAAAATTAATAAATGGTAAAATTGAAAATGAATTTAAAGAATTGTATGAATTTATCAAAATGAAAGATGTTATGAATTAAATAACTTTCATTAAAATAATATTTAAAAAATTTAAAAAAGTATAAGATTTATCAAAATGATAGATATTATGAATTAAATAACTTTCATTCAAATAATATTTAAAAATATTTAAAAAAATTTAAAGAAGTAAAAGATTTATTTTCTAAATACTACTTCTATGGATTATTGCTAAAGATTAAATAAGTCGAACATTTAATTTTTAAAGATATGTTAAAAAAAAATTCTAAAATATATAAATTTCTCTTTTAGAAAAAGTAAATTTGAATTTTGTTTTTCTTTTTCAAAAAAGCAAATCCAGAAAATGAAAAAAAGTTGAAATCAATCTAATTTTGTCCTTCTTCTTTTCGCTTCTTTTTTATTTTATTCCTTTTTCTTCTTTCTTCTTTCTTCTTTCTTCTTTTTCTTGGGAATTTTTTTAATTTAATTTATTTCAATTTTATTTTTTTATTTAGATTTCAACCTTTCAATTTTTTATTTTTTTCTTACGTGATTTGATAGTATTGTCTTTATTTTGTTTGATGTTATATATTGATTCCATTAATATCATAACATGTATAAATAAATAAATATTATATATTATATTTTAATAGAATTTATTTACCATATATATATATATATATGATATATATCAATAAATATGTATATATTTATGTATTTATTAATATATAATATTGATAAATATATATTTAAAATAATAGATGGTATGTATTATCATTATATATATACATTGCAAACACATATAATATAATAAAGAAAATAACACAATCAATGAGAACGAAAAATGAGAAGGAACAAAAGAATAAGAATAATAAAAAAAAAAGTAAAGAAAGAGAAGAAGAAATTAGGATGAAGTAAGAGAAAAAAAAAGAAAAATAATATAGTTATATTAGGATTTTAAAAAATTAATAAAAAATGAAATAATTAAATTAAAGTTAAATTGAAATAATCAACATTCCATATAATTTTTCTTAAATTAATTGCCTAGGCCTTCTTCATTTACATTAAAAATATATAAAGTTATAATTAGGAGGATTAGATAAAGAATTGAACCAAAATTGTAACTATATTAAATATACTAAATTGTATTGATCTAAAAGAACTGAATATATAATTATATATATGTATGATAATCATAATTGTTAATATTAAATTAATAATAATTTGTTATTTAACTAAAATAAATTAAATTATCACTAATGATAAATATCATCATCATCATCATTTGTATCTATAAGCTTCAACTCTACTCATATTTATTTATTTATTCATTTATATTTTTATATAATTTATGTACTACATAAAATCTTTTTTTATATTTTTTTCAAAATTTAATATAATTTACAGATATTTATCATTTATTTGGTAGGCATAAATATTTAAATATTTAATGAAGTAGGAAACTATTTCTATAAAATCATGGGATTTTTGTAAATATTTGTATTGACTTATTTGTAGAATTATGTTAATAGGGGTGTTATTGTTTAATTTAAAACTTGAATTAGTTTTAAAATTTGATATTATCATTTAAATTAAGTTAAATTAGATAATATCATAAAAAAGAATATTGAATTGAAAATTGAAGACTATACAAATCAAAGATTTTTATTTTTAAAATAATTGAATATATATATAGAATAGAAAAGAAAATGTAAATAGTGAAAGCTTATCCTAGGAAACAGCTTCACGGTCCAAATGTCAATACCTAAAAATCGAAAGGTACAAGAACCTATGGCTCCTTTGAATCAACTGATTTAATATTTTGGAGGCTTTTTTCGGTCAGATGACTGGAAATTTCCCAAGCAAACACCATTGAAGGCGACTTTTACAAGAAAGGTGATTGTACTCTGAGCTTTGTCCCATTCTGCATTCTATCTTTTAGATACATTCTGAGAAACTTACCTTATTATTGCATTACAAACAAATAATTAAATCAATAAAACTCCATTCTCAACTTAGAAATTGCAGGAAACACCTTTTTCTATTTTGCTTTTTTAAAAAATAGTCCTATGATATGTATTTTATTGCAGTAGAAATTGAATAAACCCAAAGTACTATCCTGGCCATTCATAAGACAATGCTTTGCACTCTTCTGTGAAAGGGTTGGACATATGAATTCAGTGTTCTTTCCCTGCCTCCATAAAGCAATCACATTGTTTAAGATGTTAGATGATTCTAACCATTTAGTTCTTGCACAACCATATGGTTGGACATCAACTAATCCTTTTCAAATTCCACTTCTTGTTCTCTATTTTTCTTCTTACTTTGGGATAATCATATTAACATTTCTCATATATCACACAGATTTTTATTTTATATGATCATAAAGTTCTTAAATGTTAGTTTAGAGCTAATCATCTATACATATTATAATTTAATTCAATTAAAATTTATATCAATCTTCAATCCATGTATTATCATTATTCATTATTATATTTAACTAAGAAACAAAATTTAATTTTTTACATATTTAAAATACTAAATAAACTTTTATGTTTAAATTATTACAAAATATTTTAAAATTGAAAAAAAATAAAATATCATAATTAATTTAATATTTTAATTAAATATTAACATTAAAAATAAATAAGTTAAAATTTTCTTTTAATTCAATAAATATATCAAATTTAGATAAATTTGAATATTCAATAATAAATTTACAACTAAATTATTATATTATTGAACTTTAAGATTATTAATCTTATATATTAATAAATAATATTTATATTATTTTAAATGTTAATTATGAAAATTGAATTTGATTTGAGTATATGAGATTATCATATTATTCTTTACATTTTCATGTTTTTAGCCATTTTTCTATAGATCCTGTTTGGGTAAAATATTTTCTGAAAAATATAATTTTTAAAAAAAAGTTCTTTAAAAAATAATTAAATCAAAAATAATTTTAAAATAACAAATTTAGGACATAAAACACCAAATAAAACAGACCTGATAATGTAATTTGAAAAGGTGCTTCTAAATGTTTTATTTGTAACTAAAATTATTATTTTAAAATGATATTTGGAAAGACTAAGTAAATAGATAAACATTTTTCTAAGTTTTGTAAAAATTATTTTTAAATAATGCTTTTTTTTTTAAACCTAAACCCATAATATCAAATGGACCTTTAAAGAGAACTGTACAATAGCTTTCTTTCTTTCCTTTTATTTTTTTTTATTTTTTATTTTTTATTTTTTTATAAAAAGCAGCCAAAGAAGTATCTATTAGTCTTTTAGGCGGTCCAATTCTTTTTCTTACCTTATTTCTTCATATCTTCATCAAATATCTCCTCGTATAGCTTTAATTTAATAACTAAATATTTATAATTTCTTTTCTTCTTTATATTAATAAATAAATATTTATAAATTTTTTCTTCTTTATATCAAACATTTGATAATAAAAATAAATAGATTAAATTATATTAAAAGTTATGAGGATTTATTTATATTAAATATATTAAAAAATAAAAAAAAATATTTTTTTAATATTAATTAATTTTAAAAGATTTAATAATATTTGAAATCTTAATAATGACATTAAAGTTGAGGTTAATTGAGAAGAAATTATTACAGTTAAATATTATGAAAAAATGTCTTATAAAAAATTAAACTATGTAGTTTTCTAATATTAATTAATTAATTTTAGAATAGTTTCATATTATATAAAATCTTATAGTTCCTATGCTAATAATGAGAAACACAATTTGGTTGTAAAAGAGCTGAATTCAAGTTAAATTACTCTTAACTTGATTTTGATTGTTTATTTAAAATCAAAATCAAAATCAAATTAATTGCAAGTTTTTGAGTTAAATAAATATAATTGTAAAATAAATTGTATTATATATATATATATATATATATATATATAAATTTAACATTTAACTTAAATTTAAAATAATAAATTTACAGAAAAAAAATTAAAAACTCAACAATTTTATAAATTTAATATAATAAACTATCTTTTAATTTATCAAATTAACTTTGAAACATAAAAGAATTTATTATTTTCTAACATAGTTTTATCGAGCAGAACTATAAATGGACTCAAAGATGTGGGTGGGTTTTCGGATTTTTTCCTAATTTGATGTAAAAGAAAATTTTATTTACTTGTTTAAAATAAAAATGAAAAAAATTATCAATTTGATATAAAAGTAAGTTTAGCCATCAATTAAAGTAGCTACTAGTCTTAAGTATCAAACATCTCTCCCCCTCCCTCTCTCCTTTCTCCCGCTATAATAATACCTATCAATAATAATAATAATATAATAATAAATATGATGATAATAACAATAATAGTATTTATTATTATTATATATAATAAATAATAATATGGATAATAATTAAAATAAATAATAATAATGATGATAACAAATTGTCATACAAAAAATAATAATTATAAATAATAAATATTAATATAAATAATATTTACAAATAATGATATTAATAGTATTTGAAATATAATAATAATATTTATCATTACAACTAATAATAATAATAATAAATAAAAATAGTAAATTATACATAATAATAATAATAAATATTTATACAAATAATATTTATTATTAAATAATATTTAGTTATAATCATAAGTATTATTATTATTATATTTTAAATATTATTAACATTATTATTTATAAGTATCATTTATATTAATATGTATTATTTATAAAAATTATTATTTGTATGAATATTTATTATTATTATTATTAATTATAATTGTAAGTATTATTATTTTAAATTATTATTTATATTAATATTTATTATATATAATTATTAACATTATTATTTACTATCACTAGTTATAATTATTTATTTTAATAATTTATTATTATTATTATTATTATTATTATTATTATTATTATTAATAAGAAGGAGAAAAAAAGGATAGCACGAGAGAGGAGGGAGGGAGCAAGTGACGAGGGAGAGAGGAGAGAGATGTTTGTCATGTAGGATTGGTTGCGGTTGCCACTTTCACTGGTGGTTAAAATTGCTTTTACCTCAAAATGAGAATTTTTTTCACTTTTACCCTAAACAAGTAAATAAAATTTTCTTTTGCATCAAATTGGGTAATAGTCCTATATTTTTAAATACAATTTACAATAAATTCATATGAAATTACGTGAAGGTGGCAGTCTTTGATGGATGATTATAAGCACAACTATTATTAAATGTCAAAACTTATATGTGTAATATTAACTGATATTTATTATTATTAATAAATTCATGATCTTATACAATGAATTTGATCCATTCAAAAAAGTTTACAAAGAAGTTATATTAATAAAACAATATAGAGAATGAATGACATGGTATCCCTCAAAACCCACCATTTTAGTCTTTCTTATAAAAATTAATCACTGATTTGAGTCCATCCAATTGAGAGTGCCAACATGAACAATTGTTTAAAGTAAAGCTAGCATTTCTTAGAAAGTTAATTCTTCAAATCTTGCTAGTTTAGGGTCATAGGCTACCAAAACCTTACATTCCTATTGTAATAATATCTTCCCACTTTTCAATAAACTTACCACTCTCATAAATCCATTATTGAGATAAAATTTAGATATTTTTAACATTTCTTTCAAATCTTAATCCAAACTCCTCAATATGAATGTTCCAATGTTGAATTCCCTAACTCAAGGTTCCTATACTCTATGTTCCTTCATGATCCATATCTCAAAATTTCTATTGTTACAAAAAGCTATTGCAGACATATGTTCTCCCAGAACTGAGAATTGTCCATTGATAACTCAAAGAAATCATTTATAAATGTGTTGAATAGATAAAGATTATATTCATTCTTATCTAATGAACTTGATAAGCATATTAAGTCATTACATGAATCTACAACTTAAAACTTAAACACTATCGATGCCTGAATATTTCTTAGGACTAAAATTTCATTATTAAGGCTAGTACAAAAGAAACTATAAACAAAAAAAAAGGTTTTTGATGGGGAATCAGAGTGCAAGAGGAGGAGTGGATCTTATGCTATGGTGCGAGAGAAATGCAAGTTGATGAGATGAGGATCTTGCACTAATGCATCCCATGATTGGTATACATTGTAACATCCGTAAATAGAGGCTAGAAGAATGTGTATATGAATTTGGCAAATAGGTAATGGTTAAGAAAAAGAGGTGTTAAATTGATGACATGTAAGAGTATGGAATGAAAATGTGTGAAAAACATATTTGGTATGGGCATACGAGTTGTCGTACGGGTGTATCACTTGTGTTTGTTTTGTATGACCATACGGTTTGGTCGTATCGAGTGGAGTTTTAGCCGAGACGTGCGTACGTGAGTACCAATGGTTCATACGACCATACAGAAGATGCAACCTAAATTTCTAATTTGACAGTAGCTTTCATACGGGCTTACCAATGGGTGGTATGACCATACCAGAACTTCGGCATAGTTTTGGTATTGAAGTTTTTAGGTCGGTACAGGTGTACGTGAATCCATACGATCATATGCTACCTAAAATTGACTTTTTAAAAGGTAAATTAGGTTAGATTTCTCATTTTTACTCAAATGATTTTCTCTCAATTCTTCTTCTTTTCTTTGGGTTTGAGTTAAAGAGAGGAATTGGTCCAAGATTCAAAGGCAATTAATGGAGGTAAGTTGATTATTTAAGCTATTTATGATCAAGGATATGTTTAGGTATATAATATGTTAGGAATGTTATTGAATGATGAATTAGAGTTTTATAAGATATTTAGAGGATGAGAATTGTATTTTCTGCAGGTGATTTGGTAGATTATGAAGTTAGAATGTTGAAATATCTGAATTACAGATGAAACTCTGTCAAAATTCCTTTAGAAGTCTGTAATTTGGATAAGTTGATGCATAAGATATAAAATAGGAAATAAGTAAGCTATTGTATGAATATTAGGTAATTTTGGTATATGAAAATAGTTGGGAGTGAGTAGTGAATGTTGGTTATTCAGTAATTTTTACCGTAGTTGAAAGAGTGGTCAAACTTATTTTGATAGTTTTGTTGCTATGCAACAGAAGAAGTTGACAAAATAGTGTTAGAAAAGGGTAAAGAAGTAGAGGAGAATCTTTATCAAGGTATGTGCACAATAAGCAAATAACGATTATGTTCTGCAAAGGTTTTAAGCTTTGATATATATATATATATATATAATTGAATGTTTTCTACGTTTGGTTGCAAAATAGATATCGATGTTATTTTGGATATCTTATAATGAAAATTTTTTTATTTAAATTATTTATTTTTCATGATTGATTGCAGAATGAGTATTTCAGTTGCCTTAGATTGTTATTATAGATTCTTTGATATAAAAATGTATTTTAACTGGCTTTGATTTATGGATTGATTTTGTATGATTTATTTGATTTCATATGATTTAAAGAGAGTTTGAAAAGGTATATGATGTTATTATTTTGATATATGATTTGATAAGAGTTGAAAAGGGATTTGTATTTTATAACCGGTAATAGCCAGATGATTATGAGATATTCCTCATTGGGTTGAAGGTTGAGTTATTGGTTCCCTTCCCAATGAGAGGTGTGCACACTAGAGTATATGATATCACCTAGAGATGAGATTGAGACCCATCTCCCATCTAGGTTACAGTAATGTGTTTACAGTAACTTGTGATATAGAGTCACCTTAGGAATGGGATTGAGACCCGTCTCCTATTCGGATTACAATAATTTGTTTACAGTAACTTGTGACTCAGATAGTATAATGAGATATAGTCAACTTAGGGGTAGGATTGAGACCCGTCTTCCATCTGGGTTACAGGTAACTGTGACTTGTGACATGATAGTGGAAATGATAAAAAAATGATTTATTGGTATAATATATTATTATACTTTTGAAAAGCTTACAATACGTGATGTATATTGAGTTTATGATTTTGGAAATGTTTAATTCTTTTGCATGCTTCAAAAAGAATGTAATTGTTATTGTGTTCATCTATTGTACACCACTGAGTTTTATACTCATCGTTCCTTTTTATGAATGTAGATCATAACAATGAGAAAAATAAGAATTAATTGAGACTCACACTTGGAAAACTAAAGCTGTAATGGAGTATGGCTAAATAATTATTTCATAAGTGTGTCTTGTTAAATATGATGTAAGCATGCAACTATGTAAAATTACCCAGAGATAAAGTGTATTTATTTTGTGTATTTGACATATTGATATGATGTATGCGTTTTGAAATTCCTAGAACCGCTGGCAACACGTGCGATTTATAGTGGTTTGGCCAACTCTTGCCTACGTCCACTTTCTCCTAAGTCTCAACTTAGGGTTCCACTAAAATCAATCGATTACAATAAGGATTCTCAACCGAATCCATTACCCCAGTGTTTTTAAGGCTTACACTCTAACCTTTACAATTTCAATCTCACAAACAACTCAAAATATAAGTTAATCCCCAATGGATTAATCTCACACCAATCCCATAAAGATTAGGATTACAAACAATAAAGTAATTGAGGAAACAAGTTTACACTTACTTATAACAGATGAATATAGCTAAAAAAACCAATGCTCTGCAAGTATATTTTCGTTAGGAATGAAAGTATGAAAAGTTGTTCTTTTAAAACTAGCCGTTTCTTAGACTTTAAAACATAATTTCTAAGTCACATACGGCCGTACTATATTTGTATGCCCGTACAGATTCAAAACTATCCGTTAGAAAATGGGAAGGAACTGTGGTACGGTCGTACCATCACTTGGTACGCTCGTACCAACCCAAGTTTTCTGACAAACAATTTTCCTGTGAGTGCGTGTCCGACCGTATCACCCAATGGTAAGCCCGTACCGAAGCAGATTTCCTGACAAACTAAATTCCTGCGAGTTTGCATACGGCCGTACCACACAATGGTATGCCCGTACCAAACTCAATGGAATAATACACACTAGGTACGGCCAGCCGTAGGATCGTACCACACACAATCAATAGTTGGTACGCCCGTACCACATTAAAAACACTTAGAAAATTGCAAATAACTTAAATTGACTCACACGTGACTCAACAATCAAAACCTAGGGTCTAACAATCTCCCCCTTTTTGATGTTGGCAATCAATTTAAGTTTAATTTGCAAAACACATTTAAAAGACATTTTT
>CANYBF013661024.1:0-11768 GCA_948192965.1 Dalechampia spathulata
GAATTAAAATTTTGAACTAAAGGGTAAAGTTAACTATAATAACTGAAAATTAACGGATTGTATTTAGGTTGGATATGATGTGTTCATTTTAATAAATAATATATTTAATCAAAAATTAAATATTTAAATAAAAATTATCCATAAATTATATAATCATAAGTTAATTGCAAACTATATTTGATTATGATTTTAAATTAATTATAAAATATACCATATGATAATTTTTGAATTAGTTCATGCTTTCATAATATATTTTAGAAGTATTTCTTACTTATATGATATATTATAAAAAATGTATGATTTTGACCTTTAGTATTGGGTAGTTCTTTACATCTCTATTTTGATTTTTATTAATTTATTTTGTATAAACATTTAATATTTTTTAATAAATATTATCAATTAATTGTTTATTAAATTATGATATTTGATATTACTCTATTGTTTATGATTCATTCATTCTCTATATCTTATCCTATATATGATAAAATTGTATTTTATACCTTTTTATATTCCTTTTTTTCATTTAGTGAAAACCTTTCATCTTTTATAGTTAATATCTTTTAATATTTGGATATTAAATAATGACTTTTCATGTTCTTTTTATGTTTATGTTTGTTATATATATATATATGTGCATAATATAAATTCTTTTTCATTATATTTTAATTCATTGAAGATTTAGTCAATACATATAATATATTCTTTATTTTTATATCTTAATATTAATAAAGATTATTAGAGTATTAGAGTGTGAGTATATAGAATGTAGAAAGCTTTTAATACAAAAAAAAATTGTGAACTAATTAGTTTGAAGTTGATTTTATTGATGAAAATGTAATGTGTAAAGAATTTTTGATATGACTATTTTTATTTCACGATTGTTATAAAATTAATAGTATTTTCTTGATGTTATATAGGAAAATCTGAACGTTGTTTGTTTGACATAAAAAATATTAAGATTGTGCAAAGTTGGGAGTATTATTCATTATTGTCAGTTAAATTAAAAATAATATTTGTATATTCTACCGTGTTTATGAAAACTTGAAAAAGAAGTATTAAAAATTATAAGAAACATATTTGAATTCATTATCTTTGATTTGGTGTAAAGTTGCATCAATGATAATTGAGTTTTATCAAGTATATATATTATTTAATTTTAAATTATCTCAATTTTAAACATTTATATATTCCTTTTGATCTTTTTTTATAATTTATTTTTAAAATATTCTAATTTTTAGTATTTTAATTTTTTTGGATGCATATGTTATTGGATGAATTTCAAAAATTAGACATTTAGAAATTATTGGAATGAGAAAAAAAAGATATTGAAATACTGATCCCTTAATAAGTATTTACATATCTCTAATTTAATATATTATAAATTTTAATAATGTTTGCATCATTTTTATATTTGTATTAGTGTTGATTATTTTTAATAAATTTATAGTGGGATTTCTTCAATAATCATGCTTTGTGGTGATGTTGGAGAGAAGTTTAATATGCATTTATTGGAAAGTAAAGATGGTCCTTTTCTTATTAAAATCATTTTGAGGACAAGTTTATTTAACTTATAAAAAAATATATTTAATATAAATTATTAATCTAATTTAATTTAAATGTATTATAGAAGATGTGACGTTTTTAACAAACAATACTACTAACATATATGTAAACCTTAAAAATAAAGATATAGTCGAATTATTTAAAAGATATTTTGATCCTTTGCTATCTCATAAAAGGTAGAAGTAAATAAATAAATAATTAATATATAAAATTTCAATACTAATTAAATTCTATAATTTTATAAAGTATAATTATTATTTAATAGATTATATTAGATAAAACTTAATATAAGAAAATGAAGAGTTCAAATATGTATTATGTTTTAATAAATATATAAGATGAAGAGTTGCACTAAATATTTTAAAATATATCATATTAAATATAAGTAAATAAAATAATTATAATTAAACTCTAATCAATAATAGACTTTTATTGAGAGAATAAATATATAAAATAAAGAGTTGTTTTAAATATTTTTAAATATATCATATTAAATATAAGTAATTTGAGAGAAATGAAAGATTTTGATAATTATAATTAAAATATAAATTAATAATAAAACTGCTAAATTTCTTAACATATTATTTAATTTTTAATAAAATATCTCTAAAATAATAAGAATAAATACAAATGAAAAGTATTTATAAATAATGTCATTGATACATTCTTCTAAAACAAAGTAAACAAAATAAATAAAAAAGAATATATGGCATGTACGATAATTAAAATATAAATAAAATTATTTAATAAATATATAAATAAAATTTTAATTATTATATAATATATTATATTAATTTTAACTAAAAATAATCAAATACATTTAGTTATAATAACAAAAGATACTATCTATTATCAATAAATAAAATAATTCTTCAATATTTATGTGGAACATAGTACATTTACTAGTATTTATAATAAATTAATCAGAAAAAGTAGCTATAACGTATTGAAGAGTGATGAAAATGACATGGTGCATGCATTTACTTTAAAACTACAATTAGTCATAATTTTTATTCAATTTAACATCACTAGAACTAAATGAGAAAAAAACCCTAAATTAAACATTCAGTAACAACTTAATCCTAAAAATCCTAAATTACATAGTTAATTCTAATAATTTTAAATTTGAATATTCAAACAAATTCAAATTTTATAACTTTATGGAAATACCCTAATAAATTTGGATTGATTGATTGATTATTTATTCTTAAATTATTTAAAAGAATGTCATTTTTTTTAAAATTTAATTTAAAAAATATCACTTTAACTTTTTATTTAAATTTTTATCATATTCATTTTTAGATTTATTGTTTCACATTTCCTTTTAAATATATCATTTTTTTAATCATAAATCTTCATATAAGTTATAATCTTATCCATCATGATCCTATAAATCATCAATTTCATTGTTGCTGCTGCTGCTGCTGCTAGCCGCTATTGTCACCATCTTCTTCGTCTTCTTCATGGTTTTCTTTTTATTTCTCTTTCTTTTTCATTTTCTTTTTCTTTTTTTCTATAAAAAAGTAGAAAGTTGGATATACCTTTTTTTTTTTCTCATTTTCTTTCATCTTTAATGTCTTTATGATTAATTTTTTAGTTTTAAATTTTTTATTATTTTTATATGAAATCAAATATATTGATATATAATATATTATATATGATAGACAAATTTACTTATTAATATATATTATATAATATATATGATAGATACATTATATATATCATAAAAAGCTATATTATACATGATAGATTAATTATCTATACTACATAGTATACATGATAAATATATTTATCTATCATATATATTATAAGATTTATAATAATAAATATATTATATATCTTATGTATCATATGATATAATAATAAATATATGTATTAATAAAATTGTACAATATCAAAATTTTTTAAAAATAAATGATAAATTTTACAAATAAAAATTATTATAATTTTTATTTGTAAAATTTAGTTAAAATTTTTTTATATTTGTATTAATATTTTATTTTTAAATTTATAATTTATTTGAATTTTTTTAATGAAAATTTAGCAACTAAGATAATAAATATAATATCTAAACTTAAATTTTAAATTTAATAAATTATATTAATAAGTAATTTAATTTTTGATCAATTAAATTTAACATACATACAATATATTTAAATTTTCTAACAATTTTTTCAATTTTAAGACATTACATATAATATCTCCCGATTCACCCTTTATTCATTTAATATCAGAAGAGGTTCCATTCCGGGTCGATAGTCCAGTCCACCATGGTAACTAAATGGACCCAGAATCCTGCAAGCCCTAATAACAAATAAAATTGCAAATTTATGACCAAAATTAGGGTTTTATGAAATCATCCCCCTTTTCAACTCCTACTTAGAAGTCTGCAATGGGGAAAAACAAAACTAGTCACGGCGAGAGAAGCTCCGTTTACTGAAAACGGCATCGTATTAGCAGAGCCATGGTGCACGTTTCCTTCTATCGCAACTGTATGCTTTTCTATTTACGCATCAATTAATTTAACAATCCTTACTACGACAAGGTGTACTTTAGTGCAGGACTTGTGAATTTTTTGTGCAACTATCAGTTTGGTGTCAAGTTTTATTTATTATAAGTTGATGGCATTATTAGTATAAATGCAACCAAAATACCATTGATATATTTGATTTATTTTGATCGGTTTTGCTTTAGGACCATATTGCATTGATCATTCTGAAAGTTTAGTAGTACACTCTTCGTTGCCTAGAAAGTGAAATCTAATCAGAGTGACAGGTGGAAGATGTAAATATTTGATTTCTTAAGCTGGTTATGCCATGCATTACCAGGTCCAATTTAAAACTGAATTATACGAAAATATTCTATTTACTAATATTTGCATTGATTGGTAATTCATCGTGGATTTATGTAATTACTCTATAAATTTAGATGGGAAGACATTTAAGAAGCCTCGTCGTCCATACGAGAAGGAGAGATTGGATGCTGAGCTGAAGTTGGTGGGGGAGTATGGTTTGCGTTGCAAGAGAGAGCTATGGAGCGTTCAATATGCTTTGAGCCGTATCCGAAACGCTGCTAGAATGCTTTTGACTCTTGATGAGAAAAACCCACGCAGGATCTTTGAGGGTGAAGCGCTTCTACGAAGAATGAACCGCTATGGTCTATTGGATGAGAGTCAGAACAAGCTTGATTATGTGTTGGCCTTGACTGTGGAGAACTTCCTTGAGCGTCGCTTGCAGACACTTGTATTTAAATCTGGTATGGCAAAGTCCATTCATCATGCTCGTGTGCTTATCAGACAGAGGCACACCAGGTAAGACTATGTACATCGATACCAAAATAGGGCTTGACTTCTCCTTAACTTCTGCACAAATTTTCGTATTATCAATTCGTTTTTACAATCTAGCAATCTAAGTGGTGGTTCTAATATTAGATGAACAAATGCTGGTTAATTTATAAATCCGTGAGCTCTGTGGTAGTTGCTAAAAGCATTTCTGACTGTCACATCTTTACCTTAACAAATTACGAACTTGCTGATATGTAGATAATGTGTGCCTGATAGCACCTTATCAACTGGTTTCAAACAGTTCTGTGATCATATTTTGTGGTTACAGATCACAATTGCTTAGGAAGGGGTGTTTCTTAAGTGAATGTGGACTTTTGCGTGGCAAATTTTATTGTTTTTACATGTTATGCAAATTTCTTCCATGTTTAGGATTAAGCAATGGGATCCATGGTTTCTGAGTTTGGTAACTTGTTCAAACTGTGTTCTAGGCAAATGGGGATCGTTCTAATTTTCTGAAAAGTTCTTATCCTGAAATACGTGGCTGAATCATTGATTCAGAAGCCTTTTGCTTGGCTTTTTCAAAGCATTTGTCCTTTTCTTATTTATGTCATGTCAATAATAAAAAAAAAAGCAGTTAATCATTTGTTTGCAGATTTCCTTCACTAAGTTGGTGAAACTAGCGCACTTCCTGTTCTTTTATGTGTATTTGCAAACACATTTACTCTGATTTAAATGGGAAGGAGAGTAGCTTGAATTTGTGTACAAGTAATATGTTGTCGTTGATGATATTTTTTCCTGAAACTTGAATCTTTTTATTGAACTATGCTAGAATGGTATAATGCTTATGATGGTCCTGACCATAGAAATCATATTTCACTCGATCTCCTTTAAGTGTGCTCCCTCCAATCTTGCTGATGTTTTTTTTTTAAGTGAAACTTTCTGCTGCCTTTTTCTTGTAGCATGATGGGATGCCCATTTACATAATATGTTAAATATTTTTGGATGGCAGAGTTGGAAGGCAAGTGGTGAACATCCCATCCTTTATGGTGAGGGTTGATTCGCAGAAGCACATTGACTTCTCCTTGACTAGTCCATTTGGCGGTGGGCGTCCTGGAAGAGTGAAGAGAAAGAACCAGAGGGCAGCCAGTAAGAAGGCATCTGGAGGAGATGGAGACGAAGAGGATGAGGAGTGAGCCATACATATATATATTTCTGAAAATAACTCTTTGTTAGAAAAGGTCCCTGTTGCCTCAGCTAGTTTTTTGGAGCAGGTTTTCTTAAAAATATCACTGCAGTAACGTTTTTGTTTGTTTGCTGAACATTGTTATTTGTATTTGATTTATGATGCATCTGTGTACCCTATAAGCTTTCGCGGAGGTTTCATTTTGCTGCCAGTGGCAACGGAATTTTTTAAAATATACGTCTTAAATTTTGTTATACTAACTGGCACCTGACGTTCGGGTTAGAATCCTAACTCAAGTCCAGCGACTAATTTCACTAAAAAGAACATCTTGGTCGAATCAATCCTTCTGAGCAGCTAGCTACCATTTCCTCTCAGCCGGCAGGAAATCCTGTTAATTGGAGTATTGCATGTGTAAAGCATATCAAGGAGTCTGAATGGTTCATAAGCAGACTAGCATCTAGCATAAGTTAATTGATTTTATACAACATAAAAGGTCATTATTATGAGTTTGATTAAATATTAATTTTGATTCATGAAATATCAAAGTTTAAGATGGATGAACAATCAAATAATCCTAAACTTGTTAAGAGTATATTAGTATTTAGTATAAATAAACTAATTTTATACAAAATTAATATTAATTCATTTAAATTGAGTTTAATTCAATATTATCGCCCTAACCTTTCCCATAATCCTCCTTTCGCTACATTGATTCATCACCCTACTGCAACCACCTTAATCCGCAAATCCAACACGGAGCACCTCGAATCCAATTCCCATCCTCTTTAAACCGATCCGCTCAAGATTGTGTGGGACATGACTTGGTGTCCATCCTCGTGCTTCATTAGTGTACATCCTCAGTTGCACGTTTCAACCCTTTTGACTTAATCATGCAATCATGACTTAATTCTGGTATCCAGTCATGTATATATGTTGTGTGCTTTTATCTGGCTCATATTGAATCTAAATTTGCCACTGCTATCGATATATTTTCCTAATTTTGAGACCGTAACTCAAGCTGATGTCTTGGATGGCTCCTCAGCGTTTGAAGTCACTGAACCAAACAACCAAACTAGAAGCTGCCATAAGCTTCATGAACCAACCAACCCCAATCCCTTAAGCTAATGTCTAAGCGAAGAAAGTTAGTAGAGAATGCTGTAGAACTACCGCATCCAGATCCCATTTGTCTTTTGTTAGTAATTAGCTGGTAAACATGATTAAACATTTAATAGTGGAACCAAACGCCAAAAGTTAGTAGAGAAATGCTTTTGTTGTTGGCTATATTAAAGACAAAGCAGCGAGGAGAAGAATGAGACAGATGCACATTAGAAATGTTGGATTATATAAAAACCATATTTGCTAGAGAAATACATGCAAATGCGTTCTGATGGATAGATAGATACTTGATCTCTAGAACAATATGTTACTGCTGTAAAATACTTCCAATGGTTTCTAAATCAACGCCAATGATGTCCATCGAATCCAACAGCTTAGATAGTTTTTCACTTAAATCATCTACCTCTCTTTGTAGGCTCTTTATATAGCTACATGTTTCCTCCAAAACTTCTGACGCTGATACCTGCATTATAGCACAAATTCCCCACTCAGCATCAGACAAGAACTTAGAAAACACTTGCAATATCCTTTGTTTTTCTTCCAATGTAACATGCTAGTTTCATTTTTTAATGGCACAGTGCTAGAGAAGTGGAAAAGAGAGAAAGGAAAGAAAAGCTGAAACGGAACAGAAGAAAAAAAGAACGTAGCGTATACCCTTGATGCCTCCTGCCTTCGACTAAGCTGTGGCAGCAATGTTTGTAGTTTCAAGACGAGATCATTAAGCTCATCTTGGGAAATTTTTGAGGTTGATATTGATCTTCTGCTAGACATGTTTGAAAGTTGAAACTCCCGGTTATTGCTTTCTTGCATCAATATTTGTGGGGAAGTCGCAACGGAACGAAAGGGCAGCTTAAATAGGGTTTGACAAAGCATGCGTTGTAGCTGCAAATAAGTCTAGTTGCTTATGAACTAAAATCTTATTTAAGCTTAAACAATCGAGTAAGAAAGTGTGACTTCAAATTAGACAATATATCAATTTATCAATTGGCTAAAAAACATTAGTATAATTTTAACTACAATTATGTCCCATTTGTCTAACATATCTACATTATATGGGTCCATAATCAAGTAGGACCTCAGCAAATTTAAGTCTTCCATAAAGGACAATTACTTCATTAGCTTTACTATTTTATTTGTGTAATCAATCTAAATACCTACCCTCTACCCTAAGCAACCACGTGTCATGGATTTTCCAATCTAAATGTAGATGTTATGTGCTACCAAAATGACACTTTTGTCTCTTGCTTGCTAATAGACTGCACCACTTCTTATATCTATTGCCTTGCCTTGTCTTTTAAATGGTCCAGCTTCGGGTTCAGTCCCTTTCCATTTTGTCCATATTGCATCTGCCTTGTCTCTTACAAAATCTTGTTCTGGATTCACCAACTCCTTTTGAGCCATTTCTAGTTGAACCCCTCGAATTACACTTAAAATAACCCTAGTAAAAGAGTTACAATAACGTGCATGAAAATGGCAGCTCAATAGCGTAAGTGGGGCCATGGTTTAGCATATGAAGCCAAAAAAATAACTACCCAGTCGTGAAGTTCCCTTTAGTTCCTTTACAGGGCAGAAGTTATGCTGGCAAGCTAGTCTACCCAAAAAATTAAAAAAATCTTACAGAATCTGTATAGGTACTACCAATAATAGTCATATGGTAACAATTAAAGAGAGTCTAGTGAATTGGGAGAGGAGAATGCCCAGATTTAAAATGCTCGTACCCGACGAGAGTGTAAGAAACCTCTATCAGAATAGCCCCTCATTGCCTTTCACGAGAAGATGAGACACTGAACCCCACGCACACAAGCCGAAGAAGGCATTCATTTGAGGCGGTGGAAGTTGAAAGGAATATGAACGTAGTGTGTTTATGGATGTCAACTGATCAAATAGAGCAACATAAAATATATTGGGACGTGCAAAAGTGATCGGTGGAGGAACGCTTCAAAAGGAAAACCCAATTATTGTGGATTTGGCATCATTTACCAACCTGTCATCGTAGCCCCTAAATTTCCGGCAGCCGACTACGTATGTTGTCTCAATCAGTGGACGTGGACTAGATTTTACTAGGCTTACATACATCATCACGCCAGTGTTCCTTCATTTTTACGCTCCATAAATAATTCATTCTTCATTCCTACGTACATATATATATACACATGCATTCACATACATATATACATATATATATACACACAAGTAGATACATATATATTATGAACAAAATATCTATATAAAGCTGAACTTTCTCTCCAATAGGCATGCTAGTTAAAAAGCAGCCTTACCATTTACACTTGCCTAGCAATTCGTGTCTAGAATCTAAACTACAAATCCAAAATCATCGTTACATCTCCTTTGGCATTGTTCAACTCTTTCCTTTTTTTCAAAAAATAATTCTTCCCGTTCTTCCCATTTGGAATGGAAAAGATAGGTAAATGGTCATTGGTAAACCTTTGATTCATATGTGTTCTTCTCCTTCTGTTTGTCTTCTTCTTTTGAGTAACATCTAGTTTTGAAAATCTATCTTAATCTTATTCAAAAATATCGAATATTTAATATAAAAAATATGAAGAAATTTAATAAAAATTATGAATATATATGATGTTTAATAAAAATTATTTTGATAGTATTATCAAACATATTAATATTATACCTTCTATAAATTTTACAGTAATATGAAATCAAAATTTTAATAGAATATTTACATTATCAAACATCAAAGTCCATTTAATACAGTAGTGTTTAAAATTCAAACAAAATGATGTTTTGTAATTTACCGCTGAAAGTCAACACGTACTGAGGGCATTGATTGTAAAATCGCATGCATGCGCATCAAGTACAATCAGTAACCCATTAGACCGTTTGGAATCACACGTCCAATAATTAGGCACATGATTTGCATATACAGACAAAGTGAAACTGACTTGGATCCTGTTTCCTGTTTCTTTACTTTCATGAGGCGAGGCCTGGCGCGGTTGTGAATTTCAAGCAGTGGAAACTGAAAAACGAACTAGTAATTCTGTATTGAAGGACTACCTACGTGTTAAATGCAGTGTGCATGATACCGATTCCTGAAAAGATTCATTTGCCTGTTCTCTTTGACCCACTACTGTCAGATAATTTCTGTATTTAATGTAAAAAAAAGTGAAAATTACTTATTTAATGTAAAAATAAATAAATTTTTTATTTAGTGTGTTTTATGGATTGATCATCACTTTGATTAGTAGACAAAATAACATGTCAAACATATAGCGTATAGGCAATGAACATGACATGATGTGGCGTGGATGTGATGAAACAAGACAAGTTATGTGTACTTGAACATTGTTAAAACCCGTGATCAAGTGAGTCAGCTCACACGTCCCATCATCCAATTGCTTTACGAGGAATCTTTGACACGAATTGATGCCTCTGATTGGATATCATTAAAACCGACTATCAACTACTCCATTAATTTCCGTTCTCTCTCCATAATTTTCCTTCTCTTACTCTTCCTCCTTCCTTTCCCCTCCCCTCCAACTCCCTCTTTCTCTCCTCTTCTCCAACAAATTAATTTTCTCTAGCTTTCTCTCCTCTCTTAATAATTTTCTATAGGTGATATTATTTTAGTTTTTTGTTGGAAAGAAACTTATTTATTTGTTATATTATAATAAATGAAGAAATTATATTTTATTGATGAGTATATTTATATTATATGTGTATTATATGTTAAGATTTAATTAGTTATTTATTATATATTATTAGATGTAAGTATGTTATTTATTTGTTAGGTTATTATATTATTTTTGTTATGTATGTTATTATTTATTTATTATGAATGTTATGTAAAATATGTATAAATTATTTATTATTTATTTATTTGTTATTTGCTATGTATGATTAAATATATTTGATTTGTTATTTAATATGTATATTATTTTATTTGTTTTGTTATTTGTCATGGATGATTATATTTAATTTATTTGATTATTGTTATGTATGATTAAATATATTTTAGTTATTATTTATTATATACGTGATTTTATTTGAAAAAATCATGGTTTATATGTTTGTTATTTTAATGTGATAATATGTCATAGTTATTTATATGTTTGTTAATTTAATGTGATAATATATCATGATTTAAAATTATGAAATTTTGAATAAAGTTAGGAATTGGTAGGAAAAGATATGAAAGTTTTATATAATGTAAGTATAATTAAATTTAGGAAAAAATTGTATGGTTTAATTTATATGTAATTAAATAAATAATTTGAAAAATGAAAAGATTAATTAATGTTAATGATTATTTAGAACTGATTTTGTTTGAGAAATATGTATATCATATTGAGAACATAAAATTAAATATTTAATTGGAAATTTTGTAATTTGAGAAAATAATAACATATATTTTTATGTGGATAGGAAGAATTATTTTATTGAAGTAAAAATTTAAATTAAAAGTAAAATATTAATAAATGAAATGATGTAAAAAGTTCAATATTAATATATATTAAACATGATAGTAAAAGTATTAAAAGGAAATTTTGGAAAGTTGTTGATATGAAATGTTTTTAAAAATTAGAAAAATTATATAATTAAATGAATAAGGTAAATAATTTATTTTTGTTAGTATGAGAATATTATTAT
>CANYBF013664463.1:0-13530 GCA_948192965.1 Dalechampia spathulata
CAAAAGTTAGGGTTTGAAAACAAAAGCAGAAGCCCGATGAGCCAAAAACCTCACAAAAGGTGACTCATGCAAAAGCTAGGGCAAAAATATAAATTTTCTAAGTTGAAAACCTGCAAAGGCAGCTTAGAATTCTCACCTGTAAAAGAAGCAGGTTGCCACTGAAGCACTCAGACTATCCACACTTCACTTTATCTAGACCAAGGATTATCTCCATAATGATCATGGGAAAAGGGGTCTTACCCTCCATAATCTGGTCTATCACAGGCCCGATCAACAGGTCTCCATGGCCGGACAGATCAACGAATAGGAACTATGCCAACAGTCCAAATCCAACTACCCTCAGCCATCATGGGTCTTGGACAGATTTCTGACCGCATAGCCGGAAAAGGGCAAAAAGATCTACAGAGCCGTCTGTAGTCAAAAGAGATCCCACTTCCAGTGGATTAATGTCAAAAGCCCTTATCAGACATGAGAATGCATCTCTAACCGGCACTGGCACTGTCAGTATCACCGTCATGCTACAGGTAACCCCGAGGATGGCAGCAAACTCCTCATACATTGGACATAACTCTACATGCCCAAACCAGAATATGTGAACCTCTGGATCCCAGAACTACATGGCAGTGTGCAGAAAAGCATGGTTGATTGAAACTTGCTAGAATGTTCTCAAATATTAGAGTCCGATCTCGCTTAATCGACTCCACTCATTATTTCCCTAACGGCGGGAAAGAGCATGGAAAGCTGACAATGATTGCTGAGTCATTGTATATCTAATTTCTGAAAGGAAAAGTAGATGAGTTATGTTGTGCTAATAAACAAATAAGCACGGTGTGTTTATAAGCAGCAAACAGCATTGGATTCCATTGTCAAATTCAAAAGACACACAGTACAAACCTTTATCTATTTTTACAGTCTATATGCAACAACACTGGCGTACTAGGCACGCAATGCTAGTTTGTAGTGCATTATCTTATTCTAGGTACAGAAACTATAGATTTCTGATGCCATGCATATGGAAGCCTGACGTCACATTGCCTCTATGCATCATCCTCCCTGGAGCGGTCATCCTCAGGACTGGGACTGTCCATGACCTCAATATTGTAATGCTCCAGACGCGTCGTCAGCCGTGCAATTTCTCGGTCCCTCTCCTCTATCATCCGAGCAAAACAATCACGCTCCTCTCATTCCACTTGCCTACTGGACTGCAAGCATAAACATATAGGCATATAAGTCATGCATTCATGCATTTCCATGCAAAAGTATTCCATAACAGGTACCCACCTGACATCCAACATCTCAGACATATGGTAGCGGCGCAACCCTATCAATAGCCTTGAAGCATCCACTATGGCATCTCAAGGCACCTGCAAGATCAGAATGCATGTCAGACCATTGAAGTTCAAAGTGTGGTAAAATAAGCATACTCACATGCATCGTGTGTGGAGGATCAAACTCATTCTCATTCCTCACTGGCACTGGATAGGAGGTCCCATAAGGATGACCCATCTCATCATAAGTGAAGACCAGGGGTTCTGTGGCCACATCAACTGGTCTTCTATAAAATCTGACGGACGCCCATATCCTGGGGGCACCTCTGGGGTTCCCGACATTGACACAAATGGGATAGCATCGGATCCAGAATTACAAGATCTTTTCGAAGCACCGCTACCTCAAGAACTACCAAGAGTTGGCAAACCCCGACATCCACCTCTGCCTCTGGGAACATCAGGTCTGGCTCCAAACCCGCCTGCTCTGTCATGTTGACCTCGGCACGTAGAAAGTTCCACATGCCCCAGTAATCTTAGCTGAATAAAGATTGGATAGTCTACTGGTGACTCTGATAAGCACTCCCGCCTGGGTATACTAATCAAACCAGTAATCACCTCTAGGTCTGCATCAGTATATGAAGCCCAAAACATCATACGTAGTGGGGCAGCAGGCTCCATGCAACTTTCTAGCCGCAGCTACCAATCTATCACATGCTCTCCAAGATAGAAGAGTCTACCTTCAAGACTCTCCAACATGTGTTGCTCATCCTTACGCATTGAACTAGACAAGTATCCCAACCTTGGATGCATATTATCCCAGGGATAAAGATGTACCTATTCTAAAAACAACGAGAAAATAAGAACCTGACTAGGTATTTCTCAAACCAGTTCAATATAGTTTAATGCTAATTAAACTGTTTCTTCTTACTTGATTCTAGGTTTAGTTGTTGAGGTGCTCCCTCAGCTCATCCATCATGTAATCAAGTCTTTGACGTGGTGCGCTCCACCCATGCAGACGAGGAAAACCAAGCGGTAATCCTTGTGGGACCTCATGCTCTAGCAGTAGCCCAAACTCATATGCCATGATCTACAAGGTCAATATGCACAGTTAGCAAGACATGAACAGACACTATAGTAATAGAATTAACAGAATTCTGCTTACCTCTATGACTTGCCAGCACCCGATGAAGCGATCCCTACAGTGCCTACTACAGAAATCGAGCCCCTGCATCAGATGGGCCAGGCCAGCGCTGCCCCAGTCATACCGCCCAATAGCATCCAGATCGTGAAGGGCCTATAATACAGACATATGAATGTTGTTCCTGGCATCATTAAATAAAGTACACCCCAATGCATATAGCAGAAAACTGCGAGTGTACTATTCTACAGAGATGGTCATGCCCAGTCTCTCTGCCAGCACTACCTCCCGGAGACAGTCATATGAAATACTGTGTCCACCTCTCACATTAGAGGACACGCCCAGCAGAGCAAAAATGGAAGAGGCAGCCTAGCATACTCTAACCTAATAATTTCGATAAAAATACTTGGGGTGATAGCAATCTCACCCACAGGCAGATGGAAGGTATGAGTGGAATCCATCCACCACTCGATCATGGTAGTAATAACAAATCTATTACTCTTTTGTTCTGCATCAGTAAAGCAAGAAATGTACGGACCAAAATAGCTCTGGTCCACTTTGGCATGTATCTTCCAAGGCAATAGGGGGTACCACTCACTGATCCCCCGGATGCTGCCAGTTCCAATGACTGTTCACTCCCTCTGCAAATCATAAAATTCAGGTCAGTTTTAGACTAAAATTACAGAATGAATATAATAATCATAGAGGTTCAGAGCTCCTCCTCTCCACCCAAAATGCACATATTCATGCCTAAAATGCATAATCCCTCGAAAAAATGGCTGAAAGATGCTAGTTTCGGCCCATTTGTCATTGACATGTGCACCACACATGACCCCATGTGCGCCACACATGACATCATGTGCACCATACATGGTGTCATGTGCGCCACACATGCCAAAACCCGCTCCAAAAATGCCATTTTTCATGAAATTGACATGATAACCACTTGCATACCCAAGCCTAGTACTAGCCTAACACTAAATCCAAGGTCAACAGCAGCCTAAATGCATCAAAACAAGCCTAAAACTCAATTTTTGAAAAAATCAAAAAACCAAAAAACCAAGCCGAGTCACTGAAAACTCACCTTCTCGGGAGGAACTCGAGACCGATGGGAGTCTATGGTGAAGGTTTCCATAATTCGGTCACTAAAACAAGCCCCAAAATAGTTATGACGAGTCGTATGCTCGGTTAAACCATAGCTCGAGACGGATTCGGGGTCCCAGGGGGTCGATTGCATCCTAATTCCTGCCATTTTTGCAAAAATGATGAATTTTCAATTTAGAAGTTGAGAGAAAATTAGGTTTTGGGGAGGAAATGAACTGATTTTTGAATTGGAACTTTGGGATTTAAAAATTTTCAAGGGATGTGCGCAGCACATCGTGGAACGCACACCGTACATAGCAATTTTTGCTAATGTGCACCTGCCACTGTGCATGCATGCTAATGTGTGCCACCCCCCACTAAAATGCACATAAAAAGTTAGGCTTCTGGCAAAAATTTCAGAATTTTTTGAGGTCGTTTGCTCCACCGAGCTCAATTTTCACGATCCGTAGCGTGTGAAAAATCCAAAAAACCAGTCAAAATGCAGCAGACTGATACTCAAAAATTCAGATATTTTTCCTGGACCATTTCAATACCAATTTCATTGATAAATTATTTTCCTATGTCTGGTAAAGACAGGAAATTGATCCAGTAGACGATAAAAAACAATCAAGCTTTTGACTTCTAGTCGAGCCATTGACTAGATAGTGTTGCATTCCGGTAGAGGGTCCCAAATACAGACTTTGGAGACAGACATCACTTATTTGATGGTGTGGGAACAAGATCTGACGGTTGATCACCCCAACCCAGCAGAAGGTCACCTCTGGTTCCACCGTAGAACTGCCCGATCCAGCAGAGATCACAGAGTCAAGCCCTTGACATCAAAATCCTAACTCATAGGCATCTGAATCCCGACTTCAGATGATTTACTCGTAAAGAAGCCATCAATCTCGTAGTGACCACCGGTCAGCTCTGATCAGAATAGCCTGAACGCCGGGCCCCCAGAAGTGTCAAAGACCCAACAGAGGATCCTGAAAGCTGTTTCAGAGATATTTGACATTTATATGATGGTGCAAGAATAGACCCAGTAGATGGTCATCCAGGTCCCGCAATTGACCATACGATCCAACAGTGATCACAGAGCCAAGCCTTTGGTTCCTAAATCCTAGCGCATAGGCATCTGGATGCCAGCTCCAGATGATTAACTCACAGCATTGCCATCAGTCCCATTGGGGACCATTGATCAACCTTGATCATCTAGCCCGAGCACCGGGCTCCCAGTGGCAGAATTGGGATTTAAGCCTCAACGTGAGCACCCCTATGAGTCAGGTACACTTCTTACTCCCTATGAAAAGTCATGTTATCATCAGATCGCATTTTGACAACCTACACGTGTGTCACCTCAAAATGATCCTGATCAGGGGGCAAACTGTTGACCTTGACTTTTCACACTCGTGCAATTTTGGGTTTTTATTGATTCATCTCGGTTTTGGTCCTCGATATCGACCCCGGTTATGCACATAGGCCTCTGTGTCTTCCTCTGTGTATTCTGGTGCACAAAACACCTCAGAACTGGTGGGACCCACCATGGCACCTGGCAGGACCCGCCACTTATTCTGAATGCTCTGTACATATAGAACACACTTCACTGTCGCTTACATAAGGCAAACCACTTGAAATGCAAAGTATTTCATTTTTAGCCCTGGGTATTATTCATTATGAATAGTGTACATGTGGGCCCATCAGGCAATAGCGGGGCCCGCTGCCCCTGATTAGCCTATTCTGTGTATTCTGTACTTACATAATACATTTTCCAGTTGCTTTGCGCAAGGCACAGCACTAGGCATCGCAAATGCCATCTCTTGGGCCCATTACGCTGTGGGGCCCACCTAAGACATTAGTAGGGCCCACTGCCCCTATTAGCCTATTCTGTGTATTCTGTACTTACAGAATATATTTCACACCTCCTATGCATAGCAGGACATACAGAATGCAAAATATTGCATTTTGAACCTGGATCACTATTCATTATGAATAGTATACAGACGGGGCCCACTTCCCCCATTGACCTATTTTGTGTATTTTGTACTTACAGAATATACTTCATTGATGCCTTACATAAGGCATACCTCTGTGGCATTGCAAATGCCATATTCTGGGCTCACCGCGCTATGGGACCTGCCAAGCATTAGTGGGGCCCACTACCCACTCTAATCTATTCTGAATGTTCGTTTTTGCACAGAACACTTCCCATATGTTGCCTTACTCAAGGCGAGGTGCTTGGCATTCTGTTTGCCACATTCTAGGCCCTTTTTATACTGTGGGGCCCACCGAGGCACTATTCATCATGAATAGTGCACCGGTGGGCGCACCACCCCACTTGGCCTATTTTGAGTGTTCTATGCATACAAAACACATTTTCACTAATACCTACATGAGATACGACCTTTTGGCACACCGAATGCCATTTTGGGCCGAAATAGGGTCGCAAACCCTAAAATGGGCCCATTAGCTGAAACTCGGTGTTCGGGGCCGAATTTGAGAAAACTTATAACTGCGACGTTTCTCAGAATGTCAATTGCACTTCAGTTAACATATGGTACACATCCTATTTTTGCCCGTACGAGCCAGCGCGTATAGGGTAAAAATGCAATGTGAGGTGCGCATCGCCCTATGTGCACCGCACGTTGCATAGTAAAGACGTTTGGTCGGGACCCTTCTCGAGACCGAATTTGGAAAAACTTTGTTCTATAAAGTTGTTCCTCATGTCAAATAACGCTTATAGGCTCGGACTGCACGTCCCGAAGCAACCATAGTGGGCCCCATGCGATGGGTCAAAAGGTGATATGCGGTGCACATCACTTGATGTGCGGTGCACATCACCTGATGTGCACAATACATTGACAATGTATGGCGCACATCACATGATGTATGGCACACATTGCCTTTGAATTTTTCAAATCAGGGTGAAAATTACAAAATTGCCATGCCCAAAAATTGCTCTATAAATATAGAGCTTGGGGTTTGTAAAATGGACTCCGAATTTGCTCCGTAAGAAAGGCAAAACTCTGCCAAAATACTCTCATAATTAATTAAACACTTAATTAATTAAATTCTTAGGTTTTAGGGACTTAATTGGCTTAGTTAGGCTTCCTAAGCATGGAAGGTAGCAAGATCAAGAAGAAAATTCGGTTGGAATAAGGTAAATTTCCCTCTTTTCTTCAATTTTCTTGTTTCTTTTACTATTTACTGGGGGATGTGCTGCACACATCACCTCATGTGTCCCACACACAGCCTATGTGTGGCACACATGAGCCCCAGATTTCAAAGAAAATGCTATTTTTCTCCCGTTTTCACTCGGTTTTTCACCCGATCTAGCTATTTTTGTGATGTTTAGGGCCTTCTCATGCCTTAAATGTCCTGGATCTGCCTTATATTTGCTGGATCTATGATAATTTTAACTTTAAAATTATTTTCACATGTTGGATGCAAATCCACGAAGCAAAAATCCATTTTTGGGTCCAATCTACTTAGATCAAGGTCGGATCTAGGGTTTCTGTTGAAAAATTTCTGATTTTCTCTCTGTTTTCTCTGCCATGTGCGCCATACATGTGCCCATATGCGCCACACACAGCCTATGTGCAACGCACATTGGCTTATGTTTAGCGTACATAGGTCTCAGTTTTCATAGAAAAACCTGATTTTTGCCCGAATCATTTTCTGATCTTATTTTTTCAGCAACTCCAGTGGCTTTTCCATGCAATTGGGGTTCTGGATCTGTTGAATATTGTCTAGATCTACTTGATTTAAACTCTAAAATCACTTATTTCAATTAATTGCTTAATTAATTGTTTGGTTTGCTAAACCAGAGGCCGATTCGTGCTCAAAATGAGGTACTGTCTTCATTAAAGCTGCATATTTTTATCTGTAGTTTATTTATGTACTGACAGATTTAATTTTCTCACAGTTCGGTCTCTGATGTGTGCCACACATCATGCCATGTATGCCACACACAGCCTATGTGTGGCGCACATCACCTGATGCGCGGCGCACATCTCTCGCGTTTTTCCAGAAAAATGTATTTTTGGACCATATTTTCATCGTATTTGGATGTATCCAATGGTATTTGAGTTTCACAGTAGCTCAGGTATTCTGGAATAGTCATAAAACAATTTTTACATAATTAATTTTGGCATCAAAATTAATTTTTACGATTAAATATTATTTTTACTGGTATAAATGCGGTTTTTGATAGGATTGGATTTTAATTGGTCGAGTGGCTATCTCCAAATTACTCCAAGTGATGTTAGCCCTCCTAATTAATTTTCCATGATCAAACAAAATAATTTTGCTTAAAATTATTTTTTATTAAAATGAATTTTCATGATCCAGCTCGTGTTTATTGTTTCAATTATTGCCTAATAATTACTGAATTTTGAATCTTGGTTCGTACTTTGAAATGGTATTGGACTAGTCAATTAAATCAAAAATTTATTTGCTACTAATGAATTTTATTTGTTTATTTTGTATATTAATCCATCCGCATTTTTGGATCGTGTAAAACTGCAAGGAATAGTGCCCGGGAAAGAGGGGATGTTACTTAACGTCCCAAAATATGTATGGGAGGATATTTATGTAATAGAGTAAATTATTATTGGCTTGTAATAATTAATCCCCTCTAATATCCCCTAATTTCCTCGATCCCTTTCACCAGCCGTTATTATTTTATTCGTATATTTGCCTAAATATACTATGTCATCATGTCACACGCCATGTCACATGACACATGCACACACTACTATGCATGCCATGCATATACTGTATGCCATAACATACTGTATTTCGTATGCATATATGTATAAATATGCCAATACGCAAATACGCCAATACGCAATCCAATATACGCAATCAATCAATACACTCTACCATGCATATATGTATATGTCATTATGCCATGTCACGTCGTATGTCATAACGCATGACATACCATATGTCATACATATACTATGTTGAATACACATTCACATACGCACCACTATGCCATGTCATACATATGCCATGCCGTGTATCATCTCACATGCCATGCATACGGTATGTCATTAACTTTACATGCTATACATATAGTATATCATCATTCTCACATGACATGCATATGGTATGCCATACATTATACCATGTCATGCATATGATACAACATTTCACGTGCCATATGACACAAGCACATTCTACTATACATGTAATGCATATGCCATGTCACGCATCATCTCACATGCCATGCATTTTGTATGTCATACATATAACATGCCATGCATATGCCATGTCACACATCATCTCACATGCCATGCATTTGGTATGTCTTACGTATAACATGTCACACATCATCTCACATGCCATGCATTTGGTATGTCTTACATATAACATGTCATGCATATGCCATGTATTATATCATCACACATATCATACATATGATATGTCATACATCATTCACATGCCATGCATACGGTATGCCATTTATTATACCATGTCATAACATATGCCGTGTCATGCATCACTTCATATATCATGCATATAATATGCCATTCATCCCACATCTTATACATACACATTGCAGACATTATATGCCCAATGCTAAAAATAAATCAAAAACGTTAACGCATAACGCCATACGCTATTTGCCATAATATGTGCTTACATATTAGATTGCCATATCATGCATATGATATGTCATACACGCTCACATGACATGCATATCCCATGCTACTTTATCGCTATATCACATGTCATACATATGTCATGCCACCTAAATGCCATATAGCTTTATATGTCATTTTACGTGCAAACTTGCAACGGCTATTCACATGACGCGTTGTGTGCTTACATTTACACTCGCATGCTTGCCTGCTTAGGATAATTAATTCCAACTATAATGGTAAAATCGATTTTGGAAACTCATCGTATAGATCTCCACCACCCGAACCTAATCTCTGAAGGGTTTAACCTCATGCTATGGGTAGTTTGGACCAATCCGGAACCATCTTGTGGCAACTCCTTATGACTCTTTCAAGTCCATATCATTCCCTAAGGGAACCCATTACGAATACTGCGCTTTCGCTCCAAGTGTGGTCCCCGGTCCATGACTTTCGCAAGCCTTGCTCTGGGCCCTGGTAGAAACCGGCGCTCACAAAGGGGTTTAGGTGTGGTGCTTGATCTTAGGAGAAAGGGTGAGTCAAATAGAATGGTTAGAGGAAAGGAGCAAGAATGACAAGGGTTATGGTATTGAGGAACTAGGCCTTATAGGTGGCTTGTTTCTTCTCCATGCTTCTTCTTCTAGAATTTTAATATAGGAATATTCAACTTCCTAAAAGCATTGATATAGAGAGGTAAACTAAACTTCAAGCCTAAAGTTTGCCATCCTTTGTTAAAGGTAAAATTAAAATTAAGGCCTGAGTTTAAAATATGAAAGGGCTCATACGTAATGGCTTTTCTCAAATTGAGCCATTCATATATGAGGGGCAATTGTTAGGCCTTAGGCTAAATCAATCAAATTAATTCAATTTAAATTAATTAAATTAATTTAGTCAGATAATTAATTAAGCTAATTAATATGTGGTTTAGCTGATCTTAGGACCTAATCTTCAGCTAATTAATATTTTTTTTATTAGTTAATTAATTTAGTTTTAAAATTAATTTAGCCCCAAATAGTTTTTAAGCAATTTTTCTTTTAATGGAGATGTGTGATAATATAGCAGTTATTAAAGCTGAGGTAGTTTTCTAAGGTAGTGTTGGATAAAATGGAAATGGAGCAATTGAGTTAAGGATCAATTATCAATCATCAAGAAAAATCAACCAAAAGAAGGAACAAAAAATCTCTTAATGGCAACAACATTTTTCTTTATTTCAATTACAATACTTCAAACCTTCCACATTTTTCAATCTTGTTCTTACATGATATCAATGCAAATCCTCTATGAGTACTAGCAATTAATGGAATTTTAAGTTGTTTTGGCATTCTCAATTCCTAGCCTTTTTAGCTTATTTCAATTAGAGTTCTTAAGATTTTATTAAGCTATTTACTATGTCCAAGCAAATTATTAAAGGTGCTTAAGGATTCACAGTCGCTAGGATGCATTTATTGAGGATTTGATCCTCTAACACGCCCATAACCTCCTCTTACAAATTTTTGCCAAATAAATAATATAAGCATTTCACATGTATTATTACATAGTGATATTTCTTTGATTGTATTATAATGTTTCTTATTCTTTATCATACATAGAGCACTAAAAAGATACATATTATAATTCATTGTATTATTTTCCTCAATAATTGTAGATTTCTTTTTATAAGTAAAATTTGATTATGAGCTAATTCCAATAATAATATCAACACCTACATAAAAATATTACATTATTTTATTTATATATTTGATTCAATATTCTTTTATAATCAATAAATTATATCTTATTAAAATGACATGTAGAGAGATAATTAATCATGATCTTAAATCCATAATAAGTAAATTTCTTTTATCAAATGAAAAAGATTATTCATGTTATTCATCATAATTATCATTAAATAAAGGAAGATCTTAATTTCTTAAACATCTTCCAACATCATCCATATTTCACTTGAAAGTATTTATACTATATAATAATTAAAATTATTATTTGTAATTGTTTAATGTGACAAGACTTGATAGATAATTGATAAGGTGCTTAAAATTCATCAATTGTGTATTTTTAATCAATTTAGGGTGATTTAGTTTTCATACTTGATTAACTAAAGTGAAGATGATTTAAATTTAGGCTTATATTGATGATAAGCAACGATCATGCATTAAGATTTTGGAAGTCAAGAATAACCATATACACTTGAACATAATTTTACATGTCCAAATTCCTACCATTAGATGTTTTGCTCCATCATGGCCTTCTTTTATGATGGTTCTACTTTTATCAACTTGGTTGTAGAAAGTTTTTTATGAATTTACTAACTTAAGTAAAGACATCATGAAGTCAACTTGCTTGCTTTTGAAGTCTCCATTCAAGTTTCCATGAAGCTCTTCGGATAACCTATCAACTTAAAGGTTTATCTTAAAGTTTATTTTGATCACCATGCTCCATTGATGATGAAGACATTACTTGATTATTTACATAAAGTTAATCATCCTTAGGGTTATTTAACTATCATAAACAATCAACTGGTAAGGTGATTTGATTATATTTTTAGTCAATCAACTTAGGGTGACTTGACTATTATGGTTAGTCAACTGATAAGGTGATAAAACTTTACAGATTGATGATTAATCCATCAAAGATAAAATAAAGCTCGGTTTCTCTTCAAATGTCTATAAGAAATCAACATCAAGAATCAAGTGTCTTCAATTTGACAAGGAGAATTTATTTAACATCATTTGAATTTTGCATATAGTTAATCGATAAGGTGATTTAACTTTATATTTATGCATAGTCATTCAACTTAAGGTGGTGATATGACTAAAGACAAGCATATTCAACTTGATTTTACCCTAATAAGAATAAATTACTTCAATAAGAAGAATGAGGTTAACATTCTAGGAGGTAAATTGAGGAAGACTTATCTCAACACCATTTGATATGAAGATTTTTAAGCCAATATGCTTTTAATGAATAAAACCCAATATGAAATGAAGATCCAAGTTAATATCTCTTTCATGAGAAGAATCCTCTTAGCATCATTTTGATTTTTACACATACTTGACCGGTAAGGTGATTCAACTTTTGCATTAATGCATAGTCCATCAGCTTATGGTGATCTAACTATAAAAGAGAAGACTTTACTCAGATTAGTAAAAGAATTCACTTAACTTCATTATGGCAAGAGGCTTCAACCTAAGTTCATCATGATGGGAGAATTCAAGTCAATATAATTTGGCAAGAAGACTTATTTTCATAACTTTTTGCAAGAAGAAACATCATCCAATAACATCATTTAACAAGAAGAATCAACTCAATAGTATTTTAATGAGAAGAATTAACCTAATTACACATGTACTCCATTTTATGAAGTTCCCTCATTTGCTGATAAAGTTCTTACTGCCTTGAATGATTTTCAATAAGTTGAAAAGATTTATGTTTCAATATCAAGGAAGTGTCTTGAAGACTATGTTCAGAAAATCAATAATCTTTTGGGAAAAGAGTCTTCCTTAGCTTCTAAGGCATCAAAAGAGTCTTATTTAAAGAAACTTGAGAGATTGCTAAGAGAATAAACAATGCAAGATCTCTTGAAGTTGAAACTTTCAAGAAGCATAACTTAGTTGTGGCTCACTTACTTGAGATTGATAATGAGATTTAGAGACTTAATGTTAAGAAGGAAAGACTTAAAATCTCTTTGAGTGATATAGAGAAAGAAGTCCTTGATATCTAAGCAAATATCATCAACATTAAAGAAGAGAAATCAGTTGTAGAGAATAATACCCTTTTCCAAGATTCTTACACCCTTATTTTTAGCATATACGGAAATAAAAATTAAGTGATGAAAATTCTCTCTATACAATTAAAAATTAGGCGACGACGTGAAATTATAAAAAAAAAACTTATGCATTTCGAGGTGATAGTTCATAAATATTTTAATGATGAAAAGAAATATTTATCACGATTAAGGAATTATAATATTTTGATAGCAAATTAAGTTAAATACGCATAATAAATGTAAGCGTATTTAATTAAGGTGATTGATTAAATGCATGTATATCGAGGTATGATAATTTAAGTATGTAAGGAAATGCATGCAATTTAAGAATTAATATAAATTATAATTTTATATGGAGTATGCATAATTTAATAATTATGTATGATTAGGGACTATATAAATGAATTATACGAATGAAAAATGTACGTATAATATATATACGTGTATAGTTATACATATAGAGATAAATAAGTTTAATGGTTAATGAAGTACATAAATTAAATAAATGAGTATTAAATAAGTAAATGGAAATAATAATTAAGTATTAATTAGACATATGATGTTATGAATATTAAATAGTTTAATTTAATTATGTTATTAAAAGGAATTTTGAAAATAAGATATTGATTTAAT
>CANYBF013667237.1:0-73783 GCA_948192965.1 Dalechampia spathulata
TATTAAAATTATTATTATTAATTTTAATATTGATATTATTAATAATGTAATATTTAAGATTATATTATATGAGTAGTATTATATTATTAATAAGTTATGTATTAATTATTATTATTATTTATTATTATTATTATTATTATTAGACAATAATACTAATAATTAATAATATTAATAAATAAAATAAAATAAATATATTATAATGATGAAAAAATGATTATATATAATTATTATTATTATTTGATAATATTATTAATTATTATAATATTGTATTATATTATATGAATTTAATATTAATAATATTATTATTATTAATTAATAATACCTTTAATATTGTATTATATTGTAGGGGGAGGGGAGGGGAGGGGAGGGACATGCAGAGGGGTAGGGGGAGGGGAGGGACGTGGCTGGGGAAGTGGAAGTTGGCCGCTTGGAAAATCAGTGGTTAAATTTTGCTGCCCTCCTCGCCACCTGGCGCCACCTGTCGCCATGTCAGTTAGCTGCTAGTTAAACCGGCGGTCAACTCAAAAAATACATCAAACCGGGAAATATTTTTATTTTCATATCAAACACAGATTTTTTCATTTTATTTGCACCAAATAGAGAAATCGCCCTATTTAAATGGGATCTCGACACTTGACCCAATTTACCATATCTACCTTAAATGGTAAATTATGCATTAAAAAGGAAGGGAATTCCCTTCGGTGACACACCTTATATTTATTTAAATGCAGTTGCCTATGTAAGTGTATCTCTTAGATTATTTTCCATTTTGTTACCATAACAGGCTAAATGTTTAACTCTAACTTCTGGCAATTAAATCTCGCAAACCTCAAGTTTAATGGGTCAATCATCTATAAATCCATTCTGAATTTCCGACAAAAATCATCGATCTTCAAAATGAAGAAAAGCATCATTGCACTCTCTGGGTTTACCATACTTTTGTTTTCAGCTTCCCTGGCAAGTTCTGATTCTGCCTTGGATAACTTTCTTCACTGCATTCCTAGCCATATTAATCCCTCTTATCCGATTCTTGAAACCACTTTCTTGCGTAATAATTCCTTGTTCAATTCTACGTTACATGCTTATGTCAAAAATCTTAGATTTTTAACCCCTAAAACCCCAAAGCCACTGGCTATCGTTGCTGCAAAGCATGAATCTCATGTTCAAGCAACTGTTATTTGTGCCAATTCTAGTGGCTTGCAGATTAGAATTCGAAGTGGGGGACACGATTATGAGGCTCTTTCTTATGTATCTGACGTGCCATATATCGTTCTCGATATGTTTAATCTTAGAGCCATTGATATTGAAGCTAATAATAGTTCTGCATGGGTTGAAGCAGGAGCTACGCTTGGTGAACTTTACTACCAAATTGGTAATAAAAGCAAAACACTCGCTTTTCCTGCTGGGGTTTGCCCTACCGTCGGCCTTGGAGGTCATTTTAGTGGAGGAGGATATGGAACATTGATGAGGAAATTCGGTTTATCAGTTGATAATATCGTTGATGCAAAAATTGTTGATGTCAATGGTAAAATCCTTGATAGAGCATCCATGGGAGAAGATGTATTTTGGGCGATAAGAGGAGGTGGTGGTGCAAGCTTTGGAGTTATCCTTTCATGGAAGATTAACTTGGTTCAAATTTCTAGCATAGTCACTGTGTTTAAGGTAAGAAAAACACCAGATGAAGGTGCAGTTGACATCCTTTATCAATGGCAGAAAACTGCTCCTAATTTGGACAATGATCTTTTTCTAAGAGCAATGTCACAATCTACCAATGGTAGCATTGAAGTCTTTTTCATTGGACAATTCCTTGGAGAAACTGACAGGCTTCTTCAAATAATGAACAAGAGCTTCCCTGAACTGGGTTTACAGAGAAGTGACTGCCATGAAGGTACTTGGTTGGATTCAGTACTTTTCTTTGCAGAATTTCCCCTTGGAACATCCGCTAAAGTTTTGCTCGACAGGCCTCAAGGCCCATCAAGCACATTTAGCAAAGGCAAGTCAGATTATGTTAAACAAGTGATTCCAACGTCAGGAATTCAAGAGATGTGGAAAACGATGCTTAAAGTAGGGAATATGTTCATGCAATGGAATCCTTACGGAGGAAAAATGAGTGAGATCGCAGCATCCGACACACCATTCCCGCATAGAGCCGGCTACCTCTTCTTGATTCAATACAATGTAGTATGGGAAGAAGAAGGGATCATTGAAGGGAAAGTGAATTTGATAAGAGAAATGTATGAATCAATAACTCCATATGTAAGCAAGGATCCAAGAGAAGCATTTCAAAATTACAGAGATCTTGACATCGGCAGCAACCGAAGCAATTCGACAGACTACCAAAAAGCTCAAGTTTATGGAGGCAAGTATTTCAAGGACAACTTCTTAAGGTTGACAAAGATCAAGGCCAAGGTCGATCCTTATAATTTCTTCAAGCATGAGCAAAGTATCCCACCTTTTCCCATGAATTCCAAGCATTAAATGCTTTATATATAGATGAAAAACGAAAAAAGCATCAAGTGGGTATAACCTTTTATGTTAATCTATACTATCACTTCAAATAATATTTTATTTCATATCATTTTCTTTTAAGATATTAATCAAATTAATCAATATTCCGAAGATATAATTATATATTTTGATTATATTTCTAATTACAATAATCTTATTTAACTTATTATAAATATTCTATTAAATTTATCATAAAAATAAGAAAATTTCTTTGAATTTTCAATGATATTTTTTGAAATTTTGATGAGTGATACAAATGTTTAGTTAAAAATTAATTTTTGATATTTTCTTAAAATTTTCTTTAATTTATTTAAAAAGAAGGTATCTTATATGATATAATTAATTAATATGACATCAAAGAATCAAAAAATATAAAATTCAGTTTATAAGAATCTTAGTTATTAAATAATATATTTATAAATATTTATATAAAGAATATATTAAAAATATATAAAATCATTATTAAATATATATAATAATTTAAATTTTTTTATCAAAATAAAATAATTATTATGAAAAATCATATTAATATATCTAAAAACTAATTATTAAAAGAAAAAGATACTAATAAGGAAAGAAAATTATGAAAAATAAAACCTAAAATAATGAAAATTAAGAAACTAAGGCTGGTTTGATTGATAATGTAATGTATTATAATTATCAATATAATGGATGAGTTTGAATGTATATTGTGTGGATTAAATAAAATGTAATAAAAAATGCATTGTATTTTAAATATATTCATTAATTCTTTCTATAATGTATGAATAATTATTTAGGTATTTAATATTAGATTAATATTATGTAATCAAATAAAATAATAATGTAATGTAATGTAATCTTATAAATCTAAATACAGCCGAGATATAAGCATTTGCTTAGAAGAAAATAATAGGTGCATCGTAAGATGGCTGAAATTGTGGCGCACGCAATAGGCATCTCATCCTCTTCCCTTTCACGCCATTTCACCCCCCAGTTTCTTACTTCAACTCTTTCTTTAAATTCCATACAAAATATATTTATTCAATTTTTGTTCAATAATATCAATATAAAAAAGATTGTTTATTGCAACCATTATGTAAAATTTTAAAATTTAAAATTAAATAAAACCAAAATTTATATTAATTTTAAAATTTATTTGATTCTGATTTTTTTATTATTTATTTATACATATATAATATATGTTAATACTATAATTAAATGCACATGTCTTAACTTTTTTCTTATAATAGATGATGTTTTTTTTTTATAAATATTATTATGATGATATGTTATGTATATCATTTTAACAAATGATAAAATATAAATACAATCTATAAGGATAAACTGAAAATAATAAAATGTTAATTTTTAAGTTCAAAACATTTAATTATAAAGTTTCAAAATATAAACAACATTAAGTGATAAATTTAAATATTATTTTAATTCAAACCATATTTTCTTTTTTTTAATTCTAGAAATTAATGTAAATACTATTTGGGCCTTCTCATTTTCTACGTACTGCATGCATGGTTGTTTTCTTTACCATAAATAAACGTAGTAACCCATTTTATATTTAGTAAAATAAATATATATAATTAGATATTTATATAATTGAATAAGGCAGAATTTGTTGAATTCTTGAACAACATCATGCAACTGATTTCATACCCATCTCTGGAAAATTTATTAAAGGTTGATAATGATTGATTAAATTATTCTTGGTAAATACTTAATTAAAGAAGAGAAAATAATAAATATATATATATATATATATATATATATATATATATATATATATATAGTAAACAAGAAAGAGAAAAATAAATTAAAAGTTGGCAAAATCCAGAAAAAATTAATTAATGATTTGGTTTTATAAATAGAAATAAAAACGGATATATTTACTATTGATACCATTTTGAGTTATTGTATTTGTGTATATATTTTCTATATAAATACATATTCCCAAGTGATGATCATAGAAGAGACCCATCTCAGAGAAAATGAAGCTTTTGAAATTTACTCTATTTTCAAGTTTTGTAATCTCAGTTTCCTTGGCAAAATTCATTTCTTATGATCATGGGGACTTGATCCAATGCTTAAACAAGGATGTTCAGTCAACAAATCCAGTTTCTGATGCCATCTTCACGCCTGACAATTCTTCTTTTGCTTCTGTTTTGCAATCTTATGTCAGGAACTTGAGATACTCGACTCCTTCAACACCTAAACCTGTTGCTATTATTGCGGCAAAAGATTATTCTCATGTCCAAGCTGCTGTTACTTGTTGCAAAAAGCTTGGCTTGCAGATGAGAATCCGAAGCGGTGGCCATGATTATGATGGGCTTTCTTATGTGTCGCGAGTCCCTTTTGTAATTCTTGACATGTTCAATCTCCGATCTATCGAGGTAAATCTAACGGATCGAACTGCTCAGGTTCAGGCTGGAGCAACGCTTGGTGAACTTTATTATAGAATTGCAGAGAAAAGTAACGTTCATGCATTTCCTGCTGGAGTTTGTCCTAGTTTAGGCGTTGGAGGGCATTTCTCAGGAGGTGGGTATGGAAATCTGATGAGAAAATATGGTCTCTCTGTCGATAATATTGTTGATGCAGAAATAGTTGATGCCGAGGGTTCAATTCTTGACAGAAAAGCTATGGGGGAGGATCTCTTTTGGGCTATTAGAGGAGGTGGAGCGGCAAGCTTTGGAGTCATTCTTTCCTGGAAAATAAAATTGGTTGAGGTTCCTGAAAAAGTCACTGTTTTTCAAGTTGGGAGAAGCGTGGAACAGGGTGCAACCGATCTTGTTTTGAAGTGGCAGCAAATTGCTGCCAAGATTGATAACGATTTGTTCATTAGATTGATACCTTCACCAGTAAACGGAACTAAAGCAGACACGAAAACTGTAAACGTAATGTTTGTTGCCATGTTTCTTGGTGGAAGGGAAAGGCTTCTGTCATTGATGAATGAAAGTTTCCCTGAATTGGGTTTGCAGAAGAACGACTGCGTTGAAATGAGATGGATTGAATCAACCGTATTCTGGTTCGGAATGCCTAAAGGAACTCCAATCGAAGCTTTGCTGAAAAGGCCTGTAAATGCAACAAGTTACCTGAAAAGAAAATCAGACTATGTAAAAGAACCAATTACAAAGCAAGGTCTGGAGACAATTTGGAAAGTTATGGCAGAAGTAGGAGTATCAATGCAATGGAATCCTTACGGAGGCAAAATGAGCGAGATTTCAGAAAACGAAACTCCATTCCCGCATAGAGCTGGAAACCTGTTCAAGATTCAGTATTCTGTGAATTGGAATCAAGATCAAACTACAGAACAATTTCTGAATTCAACAAGAACCCTTTTTGAAGCCATGACCCCATACGCCTCAAAAAATCCAAGAGAAGCATTTCTGAACTATCGTGATATCGACATTGGAAGCATCGGTAGCAATGGAAATGGAACTTTCCAGGAAGCAAGTGTTTACGGTGTGAAATACTTCAAGGGCAACTTCGATAGATTGGTTCGAGTGAAGACAGCAGTTGATCCTGACAATTTCTTCAGGTATGAACAGAGTATTCCGACGCTGTCCGCATATTCCGTGAAAACTACAATCTGAAGATTACTTTTATGCGTAATTAGCTTGATCATGGATGATTAGTATCATGTGGTGCTATGAACAATTACTAAATTTTCAGATTACAACTACTTTCCAGGTTCTTGTATTTTCGCAACTCTTTAACTCTAATTCAAGTACTTATATTGAATATGTTTCTGTATCAGAAGAATCTAAATTATTATTTATATAAAAAATTTAAATCAAACATAGTACAATTATGATATGTATAATATAATTAATTATGAACATACGATATCGTTATAAATTATAAATATTTAAATTGATTATGTATATACTAATGATGTATGAAATATCAATCATTTCATTAATTAGTCATGTAAATTAGCAAATCAACATTAATATACACGATGTAATTTTTTCATATCATTAATAAATCGATATAATTTTAAGATAGATACAATTATATCATATTTATACAATCATATTTAACTCGGTATCATCTCTAAGTCGGAAAAAAACTAGAATTTTGTTAAGAAAAGATAGTTTGTGAAGTTGGATGACATTGTCATTCATTCCTTGTTCTACCTTGAAAGGAAAGAAACATGAAACTTGAATAAATGTCAACAACATTTTGCACGCTTTGATTGAGATATTTTAAACATATATATATATATATATATATATATATATATATAGCATATTAGTTATTTAATCTTTTTTCAATCTCAATTGAGTGTTTAACATTTTAGGATTTGATAAAATATTAAACAATAAAATAATAATTTAGAATATAAATATGACAAAATTTTAATTAAAAAATTAAACAAATATTTATTTTAAAAAATATTTCAAAACCTCGCATCCTCTTAATTGATCTAAAAAATAAAAAATATGGATCAAAGCTCATAAAATGTAAACACATTAGCCCTTATAATGTAAAAGATCCGGCCTAACTTCATCAATTTGATATGAATTATGTTTAAAGTTAATATATATATATAGTAATTGAATATTAAAATAATATTTAATATGAAAATCACATTATTGTTTATTACATTTTTATTTATTTTATATGAGAGAATATTCAAACCCAAAAACCACAATCTCTTTCTTTCTTGGGTTTCATTTATAAATGATAAACAATACCATAAGTGATAATTATTGATAATGAACATAGCAGTTTTATTACGTCTATCATGTAAGATTATGGATCTATTAATAATATAATTACACATATCAATTTTTATTAAATATTAAACATTTATTGATTTTATATTAATCATGTATAATTATTATTAGTTGTTAGTATATGAATAACAATCAGTAAATACTTAATACTTAATAAAAATTGATACATGTTAATATATTATTAGTGAATTTATAATTTTACATAATGAACTCGAACCATTTAAGAATTTCATCAATTTTACAACAATGATCATGTATTTCTTAAAATAAAAAAATATGACTTTAAGGTCTAATTTTTACTCCTCAATTCATTATCTTATTTGTGCTTTTCAAATTAGATGGAGAATTAATTATGAAAATTTTATAAATAAAATAATATATTATATTAAATTCATGATATAACTCTAAATGAGCTTGATATTTATTTATTATATTTATATATGATTTAAATTTATTGTGTTTTTTATGTGAAATTTTTTGATATTAATGATAAATTTATACATCTATTTTTTCATATTTATCTTATTTATAAAGCTTATTATTTTTTTGCTTTGTTATTTTTTCGTTCAAAAAGATACTCACATTTGACACTATACATTAAATAAGAAAATAAATACTTATTTTTTATCTTATGTTCTATATATATTATCTTTATTAATTATATATGATTATATAATTTTAATATTAAAATTCACAAATTTATATTAATTAATGAAGGATGTTATTAACGTTCAACATTATATAAAAAAAAGAAAATTTAAATATCATTTTAGAATATTTGAAAAATAAAAATAAGATTATTTTTCATAATGGTGGAAAATTGTTTTGAATGTATTCCCTTCGTCTCGTTTTAAATATCATTTTATAAATTAACACAATAATAATATTATTTAAAATTTAATAATTTTTTAAAATATCATTTTGATTTTAAAACATCCACCTTCCAACTTTAAAAGAATTTCATATGGAGAATGAATGATATTATTTAAATCATAACAATTATATAAGTAATTAATGATGAATTAAAATTAAGAAATAAAAAAATTTGAAAACAACTTTCAAAAATTACATAAAATTGTAAAAATCATAAATATTATGAATCAAATATTTTTTTATAAAAATGGCATTTAAAATGAAACGAAATGAATAAAATTTAACGATCAAATTTCTCAGAAATTATAAATTTATGATTAAAATCATACATACACTTTGTTGAAAAACTCCGGCTAGAAAACACAGGATCAAGACGAAAACAAGAAAGAAAAGTAAGAACACAAGATTTAACGAGGTTCGACAATGTGTCTACATCCTCGGGAGCGATGAGCAGCTGTTTTTATTATTCGCATAACATAGGTTACATTTACAGTTGTATTTAATAATAACCCTAAATGGTATAATTCCCAAAATACCCCATACCGTACGTACCCACAACTCATGAAACTCCCCCCGATGGGCAGATGTCGTCACTCCGCTCCGTTCGCTCGTTTCGCTACGCTCCACTCACTCTCTCCGCTCCGCTCCAACATCTGCCCCTTAATCAGTATATGAGCTATACCTAATACACTTGTAATAAAAAAAAGAAATGAATTAATAATGAATAGAAAATTGATCGCAATAAACTATTTCTGAATCAATTACTATAAGCTTCAAATTTCACGGATGATAATTGTTTCATGGTTGTTTTCTTGAGTAGGTGAGGGAGTTGATCTTGAAATTTTCATTCTACATTTACTTCATAATCCACTAATAAATAATTATACGATTATAATTTAGTAATATATCTAGATTTAATTTAATTTGTAAAGGATATACGTAATTAATATTATATATATATATATATATTATATATAATAAATTGAAATAGTAAAAGGTTTAATTATTATTATTATTATTTAGTTGGCAAAGGTTGATTTGCAGCTACTGAAAATTAATGGAAGAATACAAGCTACATACATACAGAAGTGATGTTATGTTAATCCACTTACCGTATGCGAATGGTGTGATTTATCCGATCTAAATCTAGTGGTTATCAATTAAAGAAATCCCCACAAACTCATACATTCGGAATCCATAAAGACTTGCATAATTCAATTAGTTGAATTCATGCACATTTTATTCCATTGATGGGATGTGGAAGTTCATTAATGGTTATTACAAAGTCATCCATTTTTATTACCTATCGAAATGGGGATGGCCTTAGTGCTCTGTAATTACAGCATCACTGAATTCGTATCAGATCTAAATTTCTGTTGGATTTAAATTGATAAACGATTGATTTATCGAACCAAAATAAAAATAGAATTCTTGTTACATGTTAATATTGATATCAATTTTAAAAAATCATTTAACTCGATTTTTTAATTATTTTTATCATATTCTTCCTTTTTATTAACAGTTTAGATTTCGTTCTCTTTCTCATTCATGAAATCAAAACCATTAATAATCATAAATAAATCATATAATGATAGAATTTTTTTTAATACTTAATACATTATTAAAGTTAATCATGCATGAAATTGTTAATTTTTATTGATACAGTTGATCATTCTGTACTTCAAACAAACAGATATTTCATCCTAAATCATAATATATATGATGTAATCGATTGAAAAATGATTAATAGATTTCTAAATGAATGAATTTATATATTTTATGAAACAACATTATTTTCTTATTTAATTAAAAAATTTATTTAACTCAATTCTAAGAGAATGTAAATTAAAAAAGTTCAATTTTTTTCATCAAACATCATAGAATTTGAGTTTTCATGAATTTTAAAAATTATAAATTTAAATTTTATATACTTTATAAATTTTATAGATTTTATATTCTTTCAATTTAAATATACTTGAATTTAATTATACAATTCTAAAAATTAAAATAACAATTGAATTAAATTCTAATCAAATCATATTCTATCCTATCATATTACACAGAAAAAGATATTTAATAAATAACATTATCTGATGACAATTTTCATATGCTGGCATTATCTCATTTCTAATTCCACCACCAAATTACTGTCATGATTTAAAAATTAAAAAAATAGAAAGATATTTCACAAATAAAATAAAATAAAATAATATAGGTCTCAATCTATAAAACAAAGTAAATTATATTATAAATTCATTTATTTACGATATTTGATTTTCTATTAAATGATAATTAAAAAAAATTAAAATTATATTTATTAGGATATGATTTGTCGTCATAAAAATTTTTAGATTTTGGTATTTCTTATTCAAAATATGACTCGTATTTATTAAATTTTTTAAAATTCAATTATTTGTAACATATTTAATATTAATTTTGACTTGCATAATTCTTAATGTTTTAATTACAAATTAAATATATTATTCATCTGATCTATAAAAAATATTGATACATTTATCATATTAAATGTATTAAATAATTTATAATAATTTTGTATTAAACCTTAGAAAGTATTATTTTAAAAAATATTTTTGAAAGTCCATTATTTTATAATTTTTATAAAAAATGATAATTTTGAATTTTTTTCATTTTTAATATTTTCCAAAATTTCCATTTATATTTTGCAAAGATGAATGACAGAATGAGATGCTGGACATTTGGGCTTTGATTTGGTAAGGGAAAGTCTTGGGTTACAATGTGGATGGGCTTGGTTTTATATTTGCTTTGGAAAAGAGTGGGGAACTTTACATTATAGTATATAAATAAATTAATTAATTAATTACAAAAAAATAAATTATTTTTAAATCATTAAATAGTTAATTTAATTAAAAAAAAGTCGTCCCTATATAATTTCTCAAAGAAAATTTCTTGATTGATATATTTAATATTAAATATTTTAAATTTTAATTATTATAATTCTTCTTTTTTTTTTTTGTTCACATGCAGCTTATAATCATCCAAGATGATGACTTTTATTGAAAGAGGAAAATTACAGTCAATAAATCAATAATAAATTATACCATATTATTAATTTCTCGAATATTCTTTTAAAATAATAATTTTAATAAAATATAATTGAAAAATTACGCTGATGATTAGGGGTCAAAATAAGAGATTAATTATTAGGGATAAAAACAAGCTTAGTCATTAATGAAATGTTTCAAGTATATAATTTAATTTTAAATATATAGTATATAATTTTATGATAATATAAATATATAAAAAAATTATGATTTAATTATTAACATAAAATCATAAATATTTATGAAATATAATATTTTTATTGATAATTTTTTATTTTTAAAATTAAAAAATAAAAAATTTGTTTTACAATTTATATTTATTAAGTTAATTTAAAATTTAATTAAGTTTATAAAAATATTTAAAAATTAAAGATTATTATAAATAAATCAAAATTTAATAAAATAAAATTTAAGTTGGAGCTAACATAGCTACAAAAATGAAGCATGCACGTGAAAAAACCACTTTGAGGGTCAAAGTGAAGCATTAGCTTATGATGATGCTTTAATTATTGTTTTTCCTTTTAATCTTCTCTATCTTTTCATTTAAAAATTATATATTTATAAAAATATTTTATATTTTTTGAAATTTTCTAAAAATTCTCAAAAATTATAATCAAAAAATAAATAAACAATAGTATTATTCGTTGGTTGATGATACATGAATATAAGGATATACGAATTTAAATTTGAAGTGAAAAATTGAATTAAATTGATAAATTCGATTTGATTCGGTTCGATTTTAAAAAAATTAAAATTTTTAGTTTAATCATCAAAATAATAAGATTTGAAAATGAATTGATTCAATTTATGAATTTTTAAATTAAAAATTTAATTTAATTTAATTTTAAATTGCAAAAGTTTTAATTTTAGAACAAATATGGAGCCCAGTAAATATCCATAATTAATTGTATGGGTCAATCCATAAAAAGGAAAACATAGAGTTTCTTGTTTGTAAATATTGATTTTCCTGTGCCTACAAAAATGAAAAAAAAAAAAAGAAAATCAAATAAGCTTTAATGGCTAATGCTTGGGGTCAAGTGCTTGCTTCCTTCCTCATCTTTCTCCATTTAATGCTTCCAAGCAAAGAAGGAATTCATGGCCTCACCATTTTTAGTCTTATTTTTCTTAGATAATATTTTATTTATTACGTAAAATTATTAATCAATTATTTTCATTTAACCCATTTCCCTCTAAGTTCAACTTAATTTATCATAATATTTTATTTAATTTATAAAATTAAAAATAAAAAAAATATATGTATATATTTGATAAAATGTTATATTATTTAAATATTTTATTTTTGATATATTTGAATTTATTCAATAAATATAAAAATTATCATATTAATAGAAAAAAATTAATTTAATTCTTTAAAATTTTTAACGAATAAATATAATTCATATAATGAGTCGTATAAAAACTCTTTTTAAGTTTTTGAATTTCGATGGGAAATATAAAGTGGATAGAATTACAAGAAATTTCTGTAGAATATATATATATATATATATATATAATTTGACCCAAAATGAATATTTAAATATTGTGTTATTTGACCTAAAACTTGTCGCTAAAACTGTTTAATGTTCTTGATTTGGCCACCATCCTTTCCGCATATTAAGACTCACGATTTTCCTCTAAACACATGTATATAATTATTGATTTTATTTTAATTACGTTAATATATATATATATATATATATATTAGCTGATCACTGTTAATATATAATTAAGAAAACTAATATATTGCTTTTTCCAAAAAGATAAGATAATAATAATATGATCTCTCATTAAGATTGAAATAATGTTAAATTATTAATGAAGTTAAAAATTCAAATAAATGTAAATTAAAATTAGAGATGATAATTTAAAATGATGGATTGTAATTTAAAATTATATGTTAAATATTTTTTAAAAATTATATAAGCTAAAATAGTCTCCTCCAGCCATGACTAACATCAAAAATAGATATCATTAAATAAATAGAAAGAATGTGTTGAAGTATAAACTATCAAAATCGGAGAAAGAAGTAATTTTAATCATTTAATTATAAAATAAATCAATATTTTAGTGATACGGGGAAGATTTTCAAGTGAATCTTAGAATGATGATTAAGTGATTAATAGGGTTTAGTCTCAATTTGACTGATTTGGGGGAGTTGCTCTCATTTTCTTGTCTGGTAATTTTCCACTCCCCACTAGGCATTGCATCCTGATAATTAGTGTCTTACTGTGACTTCAAGCCTAATTTCTAGGGTTTCATTTTCCTATCCTTCTTATTTATTTTATATCAAATTTTTATCTTTATATGGATATGATCGACATTTATAAGTAAAGTAATTTATTGAGATTATAATGTATTAAAATAGCTTAGTTGATTATGCTCGGCTTAATTAAGCCAAGGTAGCATAATACAGAAATGAATGTTGTCAAAGAGAAATCCTCAGAAGCTGGCTTGTCATGACGTTAGGATTAGCTCAGTCACAGGGTCACCACTTCCTCTATAAATGAAGTCTTCGTTGCTCCATATTTGTTGAACACAAGCACATATATTTTATTCGAAAACCCAGAAAAGATTTTGAAATGATTCCTTCTTCTTTCATGGTTGTTTCACTGCTTGTCTTCGTTTTCTTATCGCCTTCTTTGTCTTCTTCATTGCCAAATTCTAACAGTTTTCTCCAATGTCTCCAACAAAATTCTGAAGTCGTAATTCCCTTTTCCACTTCCTTCTACACTCGTGACAACTCTTCATCATTCTCTGCGATTTTACAATCTTCAGCTCAGAATCTTCGTTACTTATTACCTTCCGTACCGAAACCTGAATTCATCTTCACACCTGTACATGAAACCCATATCCAAGCAGCTGTTATTTGTTCCAGACAACTTGGAATTCACCTTAGAGTTCGTAGTGGTGGTCATGACTATGAAGGTCTTTCGTATGCTTCTGAAATAGAATCACCTTTCATCGTTGTAGACCTTTCGAAACTACGTCGTATTTCTGTTGACATTGATGGTAACAGCGCTTGGGTTCAGGCTGGTGCTACTATCGGTGAAGCGTATTATAGAATTGCTGAAAAAAGCCGAACCCATGGCTTTCCTGCCGGTCTTTGTACCAGTTTAGGCGTCGGTGGTCATATTACTGGAGGCGCCTATGGTTCAATGATGAGAAAATTTGGTCTTGGAGGTGACAATGTCGTTGATGCTCGTATAATTGATGTTAATGGAAGAATTCTTGATCGACAAGCCATGGGCGAAGATCTTTTCTGGGCCATCAGAGGAGGTGGTGGTGCGAGTTTCTGTATCATCCTTGCCTGGAAACTGAACTTGGTTCCGGTTCCTTCAACTGTTACAGTTTTTACAGTTACTAAAACTTTACAGCAGGATGCTACGAAAATCCTCCACCGGTGGCAGGAAGTGGCCCCGGTAATCGACGAGGATCTCTTCATCAGAGTCATCATTACAACTGCAACTGTTGGCAATACCACTGCACGAACCGTAGCAAATTCTTACCAGGGTCAGTTTCTTGGGGATTCCAACAGATTACTCCATGTCATGCAAACAAGTTTCCCTGAATTGGGTTTGACGAGAAAAGATTGTATTGAAACAAGTTGGATAAAATCCGTCCTGTACATCGCCGGCTACCCAAGTAATACACCTCCTGAGATTTTACTTCAAGGCAACTCTTCATCCAAGGTTTACTTCAAAGCCAAATCAGACTTTGTCAAGCGACCCATACCTGTGACCGGACTGGAAGGGCTGTGGAAAAGGTTATTGACAGAAGAAAGTCCGCTAATGATATGGAATCCATATGGCGGAATGATGAGCAAGATTTCAGAGACCGAAATTCCATTTCCTCATAGAAAAGGAAACTTATTCAAGATTCAGTACGTGACAGCTTGGCAAGATGGGAAAAAGAATGAAGCTAAACATCTGTATTGGATCAGGAAGCTGTACAATTACATGGCGCCTTATGTTTCCATGTTTCCAAGAACTGCATATGTGAATTACAGGGATCTTGATTTAGGCATGAACAAGAAGGCTAGCACCAGCATTTTACAAGCTGCTACCTGGGGTTACAAGTACTTCAAGAATAATTTTAACAGATTGGTTAAAGTGAAAACCAAAGTTGATCCTGATAATTTCTTCAGGCATGAACAGAGCATTCCGCCTCTTCCTGTTTCTAAGAGAAGCAAGACAAGAGGAGCAATTGGAGAAACCAAACTCTAGACATGGAAGAAGCTGCCCGAATTCTCGAAAATTACATACCCGTATCAGATTCATCGAATCAAATCAACCAGAACATATAATTTGAATTTTAAATTACAATTCGTCGCGATTTGATTCGTATAATAAACATATAAACTTGGTCCAGATGGGTGGAGCAAAAGAAAGAAGAGTGGTTTTCATAGGAATATGCCAAAGTGAAGAAGATGGTGCTAAGCATTGCCGCAAAGTTAGGATCGTAAGGGGTTCGGTTGATTGTACAAATTGCTTATGTAATGATTTTTTTTTGTTTAAAAATACTGAGTGGTGTTTGCTTTATGTGCATTTTTTTTATATTTTATTTTTACTTTAGATAATGCCCACTTTTTTGGTGTTCTAATTTTCTAATTTCCCTATTTTTTTTATATATATATATTTATCATCAAAATTCATGACCATTATTAACTTTAATTTTATAAAAATCTCTTCATTAACAAAGTAATAATTAGAAATTAGCATGTATAACATTAATTATATTAGATAAAAATCATGACTATTATTGTTCTCATTTGATTTATTACATTATGTATTTTATATTATATATAGTTTTATTCTCATTTTATATCGATACAAATTATATTTATTAATTTCATATAAGAAATAATAAATTAATGTAGTGGAAAATATTTATCCAAATATATTTTAATTGTAGCATCTTATATTCGTTAGAAGTAACGAGTGAAATGAACTTATAATAACTTAATTTTAATTATTAATTATTTGAATTCATTTTAGATTGGTGATTTCAACAAGATCGAGTTGATGGTTATCATGGCTGGCTGTATATTTCATAAGAGAGAAGCTAGTAAACATGCACAAGTGTTGAGTCATAATAATGAAGCAAAGAGTTAAAGCCCGGGCTTCCGGTTGGGATGAAGACGAGCTAAGTAATTTCGATGATTCTAAATGCATGGATGGATGAAGGAATTGTTGTTGATTTGCAAAAGGATCGAGGAGGGAGAAGAAAATCCAAAACAAATCTAGCCCAAGCCGTAGCCATGTGTAGCGCAGCACACATATATTTTGGTCATAGTTGAAGCACTCTTTTGCTAAATAGATATGGGCCAGTGATGGCCCTGCCATTAACCTGCAATGCTCTATTTTGTTGAAGGTTGTACGTCGTGGCAACGTTCTCTTGTTGGAGACTCTTTCTCTCCTGTAAAAGCATCAAGTGAAGAACGTGTGCTTTCTTCAGTATTATAATGCTATTTACTGCACACCCCTTTTAATTGTATCGGAGGATGATGCCATTCTGCCTAATCAGATGGATGGAGTTGGTTTTTGAATAACAGATAACCAGAGCTATACATTGCATGCTGTCTTCACCACGTTTCTTACTATTTGCAGCTCTATTATATTATTCTAAATACCCGAATAAGGAAGCAAATAAGATATCTCATTCTCGATCAAATTAATATGAATGATTTGAAAATAAATAAGATATAAAATTATAAGAAATTCTTGTATATACCCGATTTATCATATAAGATTATGAACTTCTCATATATATATATATCAATTTTTATTAAATATCATAACTGGTAAATTAAGATTAATTCATTATAAATATATGAAATGAGAAATTTGTGTTGTAATGGCATGCCGAATGAAAGAAAAAGACGATATGCACCCGAACTTGAGACTTTCTTTTTTCCTCCATTGTAATCACCGCTCTCCTTTTTTATCTTTATACATGCTTTCACTTAGAAAGCTGTCTTTATCTATAAATTATATCATATTATAAATCAATTATTGTGATTATATTGTTGTATTACTTTCTATTAAATATTATAATTGAATTAGTTAAAGTATAGTTAATAAGAATTAATAATGATTATAGATTAACTAATTCAATCATAAAGTTTTTTTCAAAAAACATATTTTATAATCTTGATATTTGGTCTATATGGTAGATTATTAGGCTTATGCAAGGATCAATTTAATTATATTATTTATAAATTTTAATTAAATATCATAATTTTATTAATTAATATATAATTACCATTAATTATTATCAAATTAAATAATAATATTTAATTAAACCTGATATACATGACTGATGGTGTTGATTGATTTATTACATCATCTGCCGAAGAACAACTCGTGTTGTTTGTCGTCCACAGCAAAAACTTGTAGAATATCTATATACAAGCTTGATATCTACTTGCTATGCCAAAAATCCAAGAGATACAAAGGAAAATGAAGCAAGCTATTTTAGCATGTCTGGCTTTGCTGGTAATATCACATGTAAATTGTAGTTCAATTCATGAAAGTTTTATGAAATGCATGTCAACCATGTTCAATGCATATACTAAATCTTTTGAGATCATCTTCCCTCCTGAATCCTCTCTTTATCCATATCTACTCCAATCAACTCAACAAAATCTGAGATGGGTAAATTCTACCACTTCAAATCCTCCTCTTCTCATCATCACTCCTTTCCATGAATCTGAAATCCAAGCATCAGTAGTTTGCAGCAAGAAACTTGGGTTGCAAGTTAGGGTTAGAAGTGGAGGCCATGACTACGAGGGCTTATCTTACAGATGCCAGAGCCCTTTCATCATCATTGACCTCTTGCATCTTCGAGAGATAGAGATTGACATGGAAAATGAAACGGCTTGGCTCCAGTCCGGTGCAACCCTTGGTGAACTTTACTATGCTATTGGGGAGAGAAGTGGTGTTCATGGATTTCCGGCAGGCTTATGCCCTACTGTTGGGGTTGGCGGCCACTTCAGTGGCGGAGGGTTTGGTACCTTGGCAAGGAAATATGGGCTTGCGGCGGATCATGTCATCGATGCTTACTTGATTGATGTTAATGGAAAAATTCTTGATAGAGAAGCAATGGGAGAAGAGTTGTTTTGGGCTATCAGAGGAGGCGGCGGAGCAAGTTTTGGAGTCATTCTTTCATGGAAGATAAAGCTTGTTAGAGTTCCACCAGTGGTAACTGTTTTTACAGTTGCTAAAACTGCAGAAGAAGGTGCTATCAAGCTTGTCCACAAATGGCAGTACACTCCAGATAAACTCCATGAAGATCTCTTCCTCAGAATCATCATTCAAAATATTGTTACTGAGAAGAACAACGCTACGAACCCGACGTCATTTCAAGTTTTATTCAACTCTTTGTTTCTTGGAAGAGTTGATAGACTGATATGGCTGATGAACAGAAGCTTTCCTGAACTGGGATTGAAAGCATCAGACTGCACAGAAATGAGTTGGATCGAGTCGGCTGTCTATTTCGCTTCATATCCAAATGGAAGCCCTATAGAGGTTTTACTGAGTAAAACTCAACTATACAAAGCGAGTTTCAAGGCAAAGTCTGACTTTGTGAGAGAACCGATTTCTGAAGGAGGACTAGAAGGAATGCGAAAGAAACTGCTGGAAGAAGAGGTGGGGATTGTGATAATGGATCCTTATGGTGGAAGAATGAGCGAAATATCGGAATCAGATATTGCTTTCCCACACAGGAAAGGGAATCTGTACAACATTCAGTATCTGGTGAAGTGGGGAGAGAATAGGGAAACAGACAGGCATGTGAACTGGATGAGATCTTTACATGAGTATATGAAGGCATATGTTTCCAAGTCTCCAAGGGCAGCCTATCTTAATTACAGGGACCTTGACTTGGGAACTAACAACGATGTTGCCACAAGCTATTTGGAGGCAAGAGATTGGGGTTGGAAGTACTTCAAAGGCAATTTCAAGAGGCTTATACAAGTGAAAACCAAGATTGATCCTCATAATTTCTTCAGGAATGAACAGAGTATCCCCTCCCTGTTTGCATAGTTGCAATGGCAAATCAATGGTAACAACTGAGATGAAGGAAAGGATGAAGAGAAAAAAGATGGAAAGATAATGAAAACAAGTTTCTTATCAAATACAATCCTATTTGGACCGATTATACTAAAAAACGAAAGTAATCACTTGATTCCTTGTTAACTGATGCCTCTTTGTGTATCTTCTGCCAAAAAACTCAAATATTTTATAGCAAAGTCCCAAGTTAATAACAAGGACCATGATAGCCTTCACATTTCCAACGCATCAAAGTTTTAGAATCGTACCTTTTCTTTACATTGTCTTGATAGTCTTTGATATCAATATTTCGATCTTGATCAAAATGCAATAACGACATGACAATAATTATTGCAATTAGTTTTATCTGGAAAAGAAGAAGATGTCGAATGATAACTACTAAAACATTAGACCATCGAGGTTTAACCATAATTATGGAAACTAAAAGAATTTACCTTATTTACAATGCCACCTTTAAGAACATCTGTCACGCTAAAGTAAGTTAATAATTGCAGCAAATATTAAATTGAAATCAAAAAATTAAGACTACAAAATTGTTTAATATTAATTTACAAACTAGTGTCAGAATTCGAGGGCTTCCAAACAGCAACCTCAAAATTACCCCTTCTTCTTTACCCACCAAAATTTTTAGGGTTCCCCCTTACCATGTTATCAAAGCAAAAAATCCATCAAAACGATTGGCCTACGTCATACAATTACTGCCTCTTGTGAATCACAAACTAACTGACCGGAAAAATTAATGGTTATAATATCAATAAACTCAGCAGCTAACCACTCATCTGGACCCTAAGAGACTACATGACAAGGTCTGTTGCTCTTTGCTCAGCATAGAAAACCATTTTTTTATAGAATCTATATGAACAGATTGACGTGCTACTTCTGGAAGCTTCGGATCACTCTGTACAACCTCTTTGAAGCTAAGATGTAGAAGCCCCAGTAAAGATGTAACAATGGCAATTTGAACAGGAAGAGATGACCTGAAAGCAGTATTGCGCCAAAGGAAACCAGATAATTTGGATTTCAAACTCTCCACTTCCTTATTTTCGTAACCATGAGCAGCAATTCCAAACCTGAATAACATGACGCGGTTGATCAAATGATATGGAGAACTGAAAGAACTTAATAAGGAAATGCAAAACAATAAATTTACAATTGGCAAGCATCGCATACAATTGATTATGAAAAACATACCTCCCAACCTGACCTAGAAGAAGAAAAACAGCAACAGCAAAGTCATCTAAGATGGGTCCTTCCAAAATTTCAAGCAACATTGGAATAACTTTGCCACATGTCCACTCCCAACTCTGCATATGTAAGAAAAAAGAAATTGTCAGCATTATGAATACTGAAGCTACAGCTAAAAAAGGAATATCACAAAATAATGCAATCATCTAGGGTCATTTTCTTATGTATAATTGAAAGCTAGGTGAAAGTGCTTCCTAACTCTTTAAGATCAAAACTTTTGGATTTTGCACGTAATTTTGTATCACTTACTACTAAAGATATTTGACCTGGACTAATTCTGCAATAAAAAGCTAGAAAGAACTATGGTCAAGCAAATCTATAAGTAAACCCACAGCCTCTGTAGCAAGGAATATTTAAATTTGCACGGAATTGTAGGCAACCGGCAGATTCTACACAAATTGATTGACACTTCAGTATTCCAAATTCTATCATGTAATATGTACTAGCGTGAAAACATAAATAAATTACTTAAACCACAACCAAAATCTCCAGGACAAAATCTATTATGCCCATTATTTAAATGTTGCATCATTCTGCGAAAACATATATGTAAAGAAAACATATCAATTACTTTTCTGATTTCATGATCGTCAGAAATGATATAGAGTAACCAAGGTTCATCTAAAATAAATTCGCAACATAGTTGAATTAGAGTCAAATTAGTAAAAACTAAAGAAATTTCAGGAAAAAATGTCATTTTCACAACATTCCACCACAGCTATTACATTATCATCACATCCTATAGAACAATTAAACATTGTAAGCTAGCCCCAAGAGTTTCGGGTCTATGCCTGAAAGTCGTTGTGAAAGACCAGGTACCGGAACCACCAATACAAACAAAAACAGCACATGAAAAGCTGTTAGCTTTGTAAATTTATTAAGGAGAAAAGAACAAAAGAAGCTTAAATACTGAGCTAGCTTTTTCGTAACATGACTTCATATTATTTCATAGTTCAACATTCAAGTGCTTCTCTATCTAAACCCTGTTATTTTTATTGTATAATATACACGTCACCATAAGAAAAAAGCAGAATCTTCAAGCCATATTCTTCAGAAGAAGAAAACACGGAATCTCCATCTCATATCACAGAAGGTTGTTGACATTTCCTCGATAAATTTTAAGCCAGATTTAATAACAGAGATGAGAAAAATTTCAAAATGATGTCCAAAAGTCTAGGATCGTATCACAATTCTCATCACAATGAAACCAAAAGAGAAACAGAGAAGATCATTTTCATTGCCATATGAATTCAATAAAGAGAAAGGGTCGCATACCATGTAGCAAGCAACCAGTTCCACCAATGATAGGACATCAGTGAGGTCAGATAAAATTGCATTACCAACAGACTTCAAATGGGTCGAGGGCATTATAGAATTCTTTAAAACACAGGATGCATTGCCGTTCATGTCAAGGGAAAAAACTTGATCATCACTTGATCTCTGTTCAGCATTATCTTTATGATAGAGGACATGGGTGTTGGGTAAATCAGCCAATTCCATTAGATGCTGATGCATGATTACTGAAGGAGCACAAGTATGAAGCTTTTCACAGAGCAGTGACAAAACAAAATCCACCGCAACTGAATCAAATAGACACTGTCCACATGGCTGGAACTTATTTGTAATCCCATGAGAAGGTGAAAGACAAGAAGCTGCAGAATCAGATGAATGCTCCCTCTCAAGTAAAACTACAATAGATCTTAACACAGTCATTGTCAAACTGTACTCTTTCATATAGAGAAATTGTTTGCCTCCCAAGTAAGCGAAAACATGAAGGATGGTTAATAAAGTGTGGTTATCATATTTTCGGAAGCGCAAAAGGTCGTAAGAAGCCTCACAAATAAAGTCAATGTGGTCAATTGCAGTACATACAGATGCTAATATGATGCTCCCTGTCACCAACAGCCCAACTGAAGCTGGTTTGGAGGATAAATTGATAAATATACCATCCAGAAAGATTTTCATATTTGAATCACTTCCACTTAATGTTTCTGAAGAGGCATCAGTGGGTACCATTAATTGCCCATTTAGAAGGAAATCATCAATCACGCCAACCAGTTCATCCCAACAATATATCTCTTCAAATAAGCTTCTAGGCCCGGCATCAGACAACACTGCAGATGAAAGCAGATTTATTTTCAATGAACTCAAGAAAACATAAAAACAGCAAGGACAAAACAACTCATACTATAGGACATAGTACTCATCAAGAAAAATGATAAAATACCTGCATTTATTTGACGAGCAAAAGAATCTAGGCTGCCCAAAAAATTCTTATCCATAAAACATCCAGATTTCACTGAAGCAAGCCAAGAAAAATTCAGAAGCAACAACGTAAAAAGTACACAAGCCTTCTCCCTGAAACAAGCAAAGAAAATCGTCAGCTTCAACCACTGGAAGCACAAAAACCTTATTTAACAATTACATGGTGAATTAAAAATTAAAAAAAAAACAACTTGGCTTAAAATTTGCAACAGGATAGACAAGATATAATTATTATCTTGAATATATAAGAGTTACTTACTCGGGTAGGATTTTATCTTCCATTTTAAGAGCATGCAGAATCTCTTGTACCACACATTCTCTTTCAGTTTCTAACAAAAATTGGATCATGCAAGTTTTTGTAGCAGAAAAAATTCTAGAAACACTCCTGGTGCTGATAGAATTTGAAAGCACCACACAGTATGGAGGAACATAGTCACATGTTAATCCATGTTTGCTTTCAGATGAAACGCTTGAAAACTTGATGCCTTCATCACTATAACCAGGTGTATGTGACATTTTAATTACCTCAGAGTCCTTGGTCTGTCTACCAGAAGTTCCTTTAGTTACCATAGTATTACAATTGCCACTTGCATTTCTTAATACATCAGAAGAATCAACAAGACCTTCATTCTCATGCTGTACTTCATCACAGGGAGTTGCAGAGGCATTACATTTCAATTTGTTGGAACTAACTTCTACACCAATGACATCCAGACCATGAAAAGGCACTTTCTCCTCATTTGACAACCCTCCACATAATTTATTAACTGCTTCAAACTTATCCATATCGAATATTTCAAAGCCAGAAACATCAATCTCAGGAAGAGTAGGGGACAAGGGCATTTCCATTGCTCTTCTGTAATGTTCCTCATCTGCACTATTATCGAGGTCCAGCAATTTCATAAAATCCCCATTTTCTATTTCTTCAATGTCTTCTGTAACTCCATGATGACTACCAAAAGAATCACTTGAACCTTTGATACAATCCTGAGGGATCCCCAACAGATCAATGGCAGGAGATGAAACAAGATTACAGGCATTTGCTTCATCAGGGACATCATTTCTAGTTTGTGTATTCTCCAGCTCATCTTTGCTGCACAAATGCTCCAAATACATTTTCTCATCACTACGAGCTATCTTCCTCTTCTTGTGACTTCTCTCACGCTTGGCATGCAAGCTACCTAGTAAACTTTCTTCCACATGTTTAGAGGCTTCTACTGGTTTATCTATTTTCCTTTTTAGCATACCATGCAAGGCTGAGAGATTCTCTTCCATCTGGAAATGCAACTTCATGCCCTCCGAATACAAAGTCTCAACAGATTTAACTGCATTAGGTACAGTGCTGAATTTTCCTGCTCTGTTAACGTCTTTATAAGTACCAATGCTATTTGGACTTTTAACACTATTTTCAGCCACCACAGCAAGATTTTCAGTGCATTGTGTTTTCGTCACTTCACCAGAAGTGCACCAAATCGTTTTTCCATTGTTTTCTTCTATCTGTTTCTCTGATGTACTGGAAACAAAAGCACCCCTTTCCTGTGAGCCGGTCAACCGATCATCAGAAAAAGATGCTGAACTGGAATTCATTGCAGAACTCTGTAACAATTTTTGTGAAGAGCCTCCATCCAGAGACCTCAATTTAGGATGAATACCTGAAATGAAATTCCCTTCAGATACTGGAAAAAATGGAGCAGTGCCATAAAGGATTCTCCTGGTAGGATCAGAGGCAGCCATATCCGTGCAGCTAGATTTAGGAGGTTCACCCTGAGTTTCAGCACAGCTTGGAAATGGTTCTAGATCACAGAGTTTTCTCTCCAACTTTGACCTTCGCAAGTTTGCTGCCTGTGAATTGCATCAAATAGTTGGTCAGAAACTTAAAAAAGAAATCATGCCAATTGGATGATGTAGATTAAAGTAACTGTGAAATAGACAAAATAAATTACAAATATTAGCATACATGGAAAGCAGAGACCATATGAACAGTTCACATTTAGACCACAAAGCGTGGAAGCATGTATTCTATGAGGAACTAGCAGTAGCTAAATCCCAAAAAAACAAGAGAAGCCCATTGGAGGTATGAAATCCTAACAAACATGCAGAATTACAGTCAAACACACCAAACAAATATGAAACAAGTTACATCTGCTTAAAAATTTTATCTAATTGTGATACATTATATAGCACTAGATGAAAACTCAGACGAGTGTACAAATCTTTAACATGAAAGGGGCAGGTATTTGATCCATGATCTGGAAAGCATTTGCCCACCGAAAAAACCAGTAACCAGGTAGACGGGCACAAAAGAGAAGAAAGAAGAGAACTTCTGTCTGTCATCCACCAATTGGAACTAGGTCTCAAACAAACATTTGCAGTACACACACATCCACCACATAGACAACTCTAAAATTTTTCAATCAAAAGGGAAAGAGCAATTTTATGCTCTACGCACCATATTAGTTCAAAAAAGAGCCACCAGGTAATCATGTGTCTGAGAAAAATCAACCAGCAGCAAAATAAGAAACGAATGCCAAAACCTGTATGTTAACTTTAAATAATGTGCATAGCCATACTAACAATTCCAAATTGAAGGGCAAAAAGAGACTGAGGTAAATAGTATAAAATAGGAAAGCAAACCTCTTCCAAGTCCTCTCTGCATTCGGCATGAGAGGCAAACCATTTATCCAAAGCACCTAGGCGTCGTGAAAGTTGAAGAGAATCCATCTTTATCAGACTTAGTTCATTTTTTAAAATATTATTACAATTCATTTCCGACTTTCTCACTTGCTTGGCATACTTCAGACGAATCTTTTCAAGCTTCAACTGTTTCTCCAAACATTTTAAGTTTCTGGTTCCATATTTCGCATCTCTTCTAGATGAAGTTGTAGAAGCTGCAACTTCTTTTCTAGACACAAGTTCTTGTATTTGCTTCTGCAGTTCATCAATTTTAAGTCTACTTTCCTCTAATTGGAAAGACAGCTGATCAGCACGAGATTTTTCTTTCAATGCCATTTTCTTATTCACTTCCACAAGTTCTCTTTGCTCTTCTACCTCTACTGATCCTATATTTGCATGTTCCCTCTCCGTCATCCTCTTCTTGTTTATGTTGTCGAAACTTTTCATTGCCTCCTTGGACTTCCGGTGTTTTCCTTTCTTTAACTCTTTAATTGCCTTTTCAAGCTGCAAAATCTTAGATGTCAACTGCACTTTTGTTTCATTAGCCTCTTTCTTTAGTGCCTCCAACTGGATCTTATAACGCTCGGCATTCTTCCGTTCAATATCAGCATTCCTTTTCTCTTCATCAACCTTATCTTTTTCTGTTTTCACACATTTCCATGCTTCAGTAGCATTCTTCCTCTCTTCCTCAGCATTCTTCTCCATCTGATCTGCCTTTTCTTTCTCCTTCTCAATACAAACCTTAAGATGACTGATTTGCTTTTCGCCTTCAGAAATGCAATCTTGAAAATGCTTTACCTCCCTTGTTTTATCTTCTTGATGTGAACTTTCTTTTCTAGAACCCAAATTTCTGAAGGACTTAAAGTTATGTATGTCCTGTAATTTCTCATTTTCTTTTCTAGCATCCTCCAACTGCTGAGAAAGATTATCAGCACGAGATTTTTCTTCCATAAAATTCTTTCCGTTTGCCTCTGCAAGCTTCCTTAGCTCCTCAACTTTAGCCATCTCTGAATCAACACGTTTCCTCTCTTTGGCCACTTTATGCTTTTCAGCTTCCAGCTTTTTGCTTGCCTCTGCAAATTTTAATGTCTCAGATTCCAACTTTGACTTTAACTCCGTAACTTCTTTCTTTAACCCTTGTGATTGCAGACGATGATCCTCAGCCTTCTTCCCTTCACCATAAGCAAGCTTCCTTTCTTCTTCGGCCTTAGCTTGTTCTGCTTTCACAAGTCTCTGTGCTTCAGAAGCACTTTTCTTCTGAGCCTCAGCATTCTTCTTTACAGAATCTGCCCTCTTTTTCTCCTTCTCAATAAGTGCTTTTAGCTGAACGATTTCCTTCTCAGCTTTAGAAACACTCTCATGCAAAAGCTTCACTTCCTTCTTTTTATCTTCCACATCAGCACCTCCTCTTACTCTTGAAGAATTTATTTCAGACTTCAAAGCAGAAATCTCATTCTCAAGAGCGACTCTCGCAGCCAACTCCTTCTCATACACTACTTTCTCACTTCTAGCCCGTACCTTCTCATCCTCATATGCTACAAAAAGGTGGAAGATAAAATTTTATACACCAGCAGCCAGCACAAAACTAACAATTAGTGTAAATACCTAAAAACATACATACAAGGAAAGGAAATTTACCTTCCTGGAGAGCATCTTTCTCAGCTTTAATCTTGTCAAACTGTTCAGTAAGAATCTGCACGGCTTGTCTTAAATGTTTCCGCCCGCCCTCTAACTTCGAGCACTTCTCTTTCCACTGTTATAATTTTTAAGAAAATGGAAAAGATAAGCACAACAGAAAATTAAAATGGTTAAAGAGTAAAGCAGACAGAAGCATAGATATTACCAATGCGCAGCATGGATTTACAGCAGGAAGACATTGTTTTACTGGTACGGAATCTGCTTCCATTTCTATAAACAGAAGAAGATGAATAGGAACAAATCAAACACATAGAAAACAAACAAACAGCTACAAATTTTACAAAAGATTCAAAAAGTAATGGCCGACTTACTTGAAATCAATCTGATCCAATCGGATTGATATTGCAAGGTTGCATTGATTATAGAACGAATTCAACCGGTAAACCCTTTGCGCTGTGTACTGTGGAAGCTGAAGGTTTTTGTCATCTCACATACAAACAAGAATAACCAAAACCCTCTCCTTCTCCTTCATCCAGAGTATTTTAAGGTTATTGGGCCGGCCTCATGAAGGCTTTTTACAACACTACCGATCTTTGGCCCATTTGTTTTTAAATGCCAACTTTTACGGAAATCGTTTTCAAAAATGGGAAACATGAAAGTAGTAATTATAAAATTTATAAAATTAATTGATTTAATATGTTTATTTTTAATATGATTTTAAATTTTTATTATTATATTTATTTGATGATATAAAAGTGTTTTACTAAAAAATAAAATATAAATAAATCTGTAGGATTAATTAAAAATTTTATTTAGGTTGAGTTTTTTTTTTAAAGTATTAAATATATATAGCAATTGTATTTTTTGGTTACATGTGATCAATAGCCCCCACGTTTAAGCCGTAGCTACGTGTCCGGACCTCTCCCCGGATGACTCCGACGAAAGCCAAGGTTGAAGCCGCTGCCTCCGGTGCAGCAATGAATGAAATAATTTCGATATATTGTAGAAAATGATTGGAATAATGCAGTTCGTGATATGAACTTTCATATAGATAAAGCTAATTGATAACGAGGAGTTCAATGTTGTAGAAGTATCGCCGCCGGCTTAAATATTATTGTTATTTTGCTTATGCAAGGCCGGCAAAGAAGTTGATTAATAGGCAGGCGGAGGGGTAAATACAGCAAATTTTCCAGGTAAATAAGCAAAATTCTGTTTCCTTAAGCATGATTCTTTCCAATCTGTTATTTTGCCTTTTCGTCATTTTCTTCCTTTTCGTGGACAACTAATTACAACTGATACAAACATGAACGCAATGGTTAATTTGATGCCTTGCCATTCCAGAATTCTGATTCTTGAAAGCTCCATACCACGGATTCAGGTATATTCCAATGGTTTATTTGAGATTCTTCTGGCATTCTTCATTCGTCCTAGTTAAGTATCGTAATCTTCTCAAATTATTTACTATACATCGATTATTGTAAATTTCAATGGGAAGACAGCTCCGTCGATCATGCATGGAATGTTGAAAGGGCGTTTTTCTCCTCCTAGTACTTCTTTCTTGGATCAATGCTTTTCCTTCACAATTCACGGAATATATTATATTTGGTTAGCTTAACAAATTAATTCTTAGGCATATTGTATTTTGTTATATGTTATGATTGTAATTAAATATTTATATACATTTTATTATCACATTTAATTTTTAATCACAATATGTACTGTTTTATCTAATGTATTATTTAATTCATCAACCATATTATTTTACATGCACGTAGCTATAAAACTTATAATTAATTAGCAATTCATGTAATATGTTACAATTGTATATAAATATTTCTCTTCGTCATTATTGCATGCACTACTTTACGTCATAATAATATAATAAATTATATATAATTTTATTGTATTCATTCGGAAAATCTGTAATATATCTTGATGTATCTATTTTTAATGATTTTGTTTATATTTTTATAATCAAATGTTTGAATTATTATATTTAATATCAATTTGATAAAATTTTTCATAATTATAGCATAAAAATTATAAAATGATAATATTGTATTTATTTTTTAATATTTCACAACTAAATTAATGTTTAATCTTAAATTTTCATAAAAATATAATTAAAAAAATACATACATGTGAATATAAGTTGTACAAAAACATCAATATATATATTCTTATCAATTTATTCAGAATTTTCATATAATGCAAGCATGATTTGAAAAGTGAATGTTAACAAAATTATTATTATTATTATTATTTTGTCACTTTTTTATAAGTTAACCATCAAAATTTAATCATAAATATTAAATATAATGATTCAAAAACTTGATTTAAACAAAATATAAAGATTAAAATAAAAAAAAAAATCAATAACATATAAATGGTTGTATTGAGAGTATATATAAATAAGATAAATTTAGTACATATTTTACATGAATATGTATATTATAACGACTGACCTTTATTATTCCATATAAGTTATTGTGACACAATTGTAAGCATCCCTGCACACCGAGCGAAGATCACCGGTTCGATCCGCCCAAGAAGCAGCTGTTCACATTAATAAGGAATTTAACCTAAAACGTGGAAGGAAGTATGAGAGGATGTGATAAATAAAATTGTGAAACTGTGTAAGTTTGATTATCCAATTTTTATTTTAGATTAAATTATAAATTTTGTTAAATTTATATAAAATTAATGTAATATTATGAATTACATATTAAAATATAATTATAAATTTTATATTTGTCCATGTAATTTATTACCATGCGTTAGAATTATTTATAATTTTGATTTAATTATATATTTTACTATGGGTTAAATATAGATCTTATGCAGTAATTAGAACAAATATAAACATTGATTACATTATAATTAAGATAATTAAAGGCATGTTTTAATTTGTAATTCGAGGCAATAATTATTTTTAGAGTTATCTTGGAATTTATTTTGTTTAAAGCATTTATTTACTTGTATTTTTAAATTATAATAAAAAATTTAAAAAACACGAGATAAAAGGAAATCATTATCTTATTTAAATATAATAAGAATTTCAAGAGTATTAATTCATATCAAAATTACAATTACAATTAAAAATATTATTTTTAAAAACTAAATTATAATTAAAAAGATTAAACACTTATTTAAGAGCAATTATACTTTAATATGAAAAATAATTTAAAATTTATGGAAGAGCATATTTCAGTTAAAATATAAAATTATTAAAATTAATCAATTATTAAAAATAATAATAAACCTATGCGTCTATGGAAGAGCATAATAGTTTTGGTTTTTAATTAATATGAAATTGAATGGAATATTCAATTTTTTAAAATGTATTGATATTAGTAAGTATATTAAAGATGCAGTTATCGATTTTTCATTGTATATTTGATCGTATAAATTATATAATATTATAAATAGTTATTTCAAGTATTATTTATATGTAAGAAGAATTTATAAATAAATATAATTATAATTATAAAAATTTAAAAATATACGTATTTAACTGAGATGTGATATAATTAGATTGTAATAACTCAATTTTCAATTAAAAATCTATATTGTTGTTATTAAAATTTAAAATTCAATTGACAATAAATCAATAAAAAAATATAAGTATTATTCTGATAAAAAATTAATCCATAATTAATATTTAAAATAAATCATTTTTGAATAAAATTAAATAAACGTAAATACATTAATCTATTATAATAATAAATATTATGATAAAAAATTTTGATATTATATTAAAATAAATTAAAATTGATGATAAATTAAATAAAATTAATTAATGCATATATCCATATGCTTATATATAATAGTTTAATCGAGTTATGCCATAAATAACCGTATGGGATTAATCTTGGTTGGGTTTTGATTTCAGATATTATTGAAGAATTTAGTTTTTGATTTTTCCGGTTTGGTTCGGAAACCGAAACTGACAGTTGCTCAGCCCTAATTATTACCGGTCAGAAAAATGAGAAGCTGTAAGCAGAAGGATCTTTGTTAGACCCTTGCTGGCAAAACCATACCTCTGGAGGTGGAGAGCAGCAACGTCGTCACCAAGATTCAGGTACCCATCTCACCAATTTATTTATTTCGTTAGCTCTTTCTTTATGGGTCTGTCTTTTTTCTTTTTTCTTTTTGCTTGCAGTTTATGTTCTTATCATTGGCCATTATTTCCTGGTTTACAATTGGATCCAACTTCGTTTATGTGCTTATGAGTTGAATTGATGAACTTGGTTATGACTATTGTTTGGACGAAGAAGCCCTGATCAGCAAAGATGTATTTCTTTCTGGCAAACAATTGGAAAATGGTTGAACATTAGCTAATTGCAGTATTCAAAAGGAGTTGGCCTTTCACGTTATTTTGAGGCCTAGAGGAGGATAGAAATATACTGTGCAGCTAAGGAGACTACAAACTTTACATATATGCAACAGAACATCGTCGTTTTGCTGAGATAGGGAAGGCAAACAAAATCTTAATTTGAAGTTCATGATGGATAATGCACTATTTTCAATTATTCACTGTTCATAATCAACAGTAAATCTATTTCACTTTTATACGTTAGTTTAGATTGTTTGTAAGCCCACATTTGTTGCAACTGAGCAATAATCTTGCAAATTAGATAACATGATCTTGATTTTTTAATTAACCATTCAATTTGATGATATATATGTTTATATATATATATATGTGTGTGTGTGTATATGTATGCATGCATGCATGCATGCATGTATTTACATTTTGCGATGATTTTGTGTCATGATATTATGATTCGACTTTCCGGAACCTTGGACTTGTGATTTTGACAGGTTCTTTCTTTGTTGCTTAATGCAGGTTTAATTGTATCATTCACAGATGTAAACAAAGAAGTGTTAAATTGTGAATTAGTATAAATAAAGAAGAAAATGTTTGAAGGATTGGTTCATAGGGTCTTGGTAGGTTATCTGGGTCGCTATGTCAGAAATTTTCAGAAAGACCAGCTTAAACTTAGCCTTTGGAATGGTAAATTTTCTACCTCTTTCTTAGTTCTTTATTCTAGTTACTACTATTATGGTAAGGAGTATCTGATTTTACATTCCTATTGTAGAAGAAGTGCTGCTGGAGAATGTAGAACTCATTCCTGAAGCCTTTGATTATCTCCAATTGCCATTTGCTATAAAGCAGGGTAATTTTATTGATATGTTCATGTGAAAATTATTGTTCTTTCATGGTCCAATCTCCTGAAGTGCAATTTTTACTGCAAAGCATCGGTATTTGTTTGTTTTCCTATTTCAATAGGTAGAGTTGGAAGGCTAAGCATCAAAATTTCATGGAAAAAGCTTGGTTGGGACCACCCCATTATTATTGTTTTAGAAGATGTATTCATCTGTGCATCTGAGCGTGATGACCATGAGGTATTTGCCATTGTCCTATATAGTTTTTGAAAAATGCATGTAATATCTTGAATTTTGAGAAAAATGAATCGCCTAGAAACATGACTCATTTGCCAAATCAATTTCTTTGTGTATTTTTACTGTGTAGTGGAGTATGGAGGCAGTTGAAACAAGAGAATATGCTGGTAAAAAAGCTAAGCTTGCAGCTGCAGAGCTTGCAAAACTATCAAGACGTGTATGTGGTATGCTATTTGTTTCTACTTCCAAGTATGAGAAAGTGCTAGTAATTTCTTGGGTTCTGTCAGATACAAATTCTTCCTCCTATTTAGTTCTCCGTTGTTATAAGTGGAAATGATTTAAAAGCTGTGAGTTTTATCTTATTCCTTAATAACTATGCGACAGAACTTTTACTCACACAGCCAATGACTTTTCCCTTCAATATCAAGATTTTTTTGTATGACTGTTTTTTTTTTGAAATCACTAAATGGTATTGGATGCATCTTTTTGTATAGTTTCATTCTTCGATGTTCTTTTTTTTTTTTGGCAGATAATCAAGCTGGGAAATCATTTATTTCATACATTACTGCAAAGGTAACATTATATTCTTGCGTGGCTCATTTTTACTGTTTCTGTAGGTTTTCTTTTTCTCTGTCATGTTATGCTTCTAGTTAGTTATGGATTTTATCAGTTGTATTTTTTTGTTACGCAGTTTTATTCAAGACATGTCCAGTCTTTAGAAATTCATTTATAATCATGATTGTTCTTGTATAACAAAGTTCCTAATTTTTGCTTCTAGGTTCTTGATAGCATACAAATGTCAGTTAGAAATTTCCATGTTCAGTATAGTGAGATGCAGCCCAACTCAGTAAGTTACCACTATCCAATATATGTTGTCTAAGCACTAAAGCTGGCAACCAATCATTTCCATTTCATACATGGTTTCTAGCTTAAATTTTGTGCTCTCTTTTTCTGCCTCCACTTTGTATGGAAGACATGAAGATATTTGAGATCAAATTATTCCATACATGAAGATATATGAGATCAAATTATTTGTGAAATTGACTAATCCATTTCTAATGATGGCTGCTGCAACTTGTTCCATTTATTTTAGTGGTTCAAACTAAAGAAATTGAATTGTGACTCGTAAATATGAACCATATCAAAGATAGCTTTCATATCATTATTTTTTTAATCAGAGCTTTCATATCATGATATTTTTAATTAGCTTCAAAATGGGATGGAAATCAAGTGGCTGATTTTTGCTGGTTGCGTTGTCCTTCTCTGGTCTGACCTTGTTTATGGGTGTCAGAGATGGGTGGATGTTGGTGTATCAAACTCATCATTTTTTATTACCTTTTCAACTGAAAATATCAGGGATATGGATTGGAAATAGGACTCATGTACTTAGAGACGTATTGGTAATATTAGAATGCATTAATTTGAATTTAACTACTGGTATGGTTGAAAAAGACTATTTATGTTGATAATATTGAAGACATTAATTTGAATTTAACTAGAAAATACTAGCATACTTTTTTGGGAAAAAGAGAATTTACATTCAAACTATTTTCAAACTAAACATCTGATACACTGAACGGCAGGAACAGATGCTAATTCCCATATGTTTTTGAATTTCAGGTGTATTTTGGTCTGAAGTTTACAGCCTTGATGATAAAGCAAAGCCTGATCGGGTAAAGTTTTCTTTCTTAATCCCTAATGTATGTTTACCACTCTGGTTAAATCAATCCTTTACTTTCATATGCTATTCCTTTGAATAACTAAACTATAAGAAAAGTGCAGATTTCTTTTACATGTTTTGAAACTAAGTTCTATATGACATTTTATTTTTGAATGACGATGCAAGGTGTCATGTATGCATAAATTTTGCTGTTTCTCATCATTCCTTTTTGTTTTCCTACTCTTGTTACAACATGAAAGAAGTTGACTGCTAAGTTGAATTACCTTTAAGAGTGCAAGGAAAGGATGAGATCTAGAAGCCTTGGGGATGTGGAATTGAGAATAGAATTGAGGTAGGTGGGGCTAGTGGAGGCGGGAACTTGGTAGATGAGAGTGGAAGGAAGGATTCTTTTGAGATTGTTTCATTTTTGTGGTGGAGACTTCTTGCGACAAAATGTATTCAGAAATTTGGAACAAAATGCTAAGCGGAGCTTAGGTTTTATCTTGGGCCGCTAAGATTTGAGCAGAACTAATTTTTTTCTTAGTGAGACTAAGTTTAACAATGACTTCCAATGATGCAACTGAAAATCACATCGAGTGACAAAAGTCTATTCAAATGACTCCAAATAACTTGGAATTATTGAGCAATTGAGTTGACTTGAGTTATCAAGTTTGGTGAAGTGGTGTTGCTAAAACAATGCAAATTGAACTTACTATATTTAACCATTTGGATGATCAACTATTCTCTAAATAGCCAGGATCACCATGTTGGAATCTTTTTACATGATATATATGAAAAATGAGGTTATATTTCTAAATTTTTGCTTTGGAAAAAGTCTTGACATGTGGATATGTATTCAATTCTGACACCTGTACTCTACTCTGAGTCATCCAGTGTCAATGTTCCAAACCATGTGTTGATCTCGAACAGAATTTAGTCTATACATTTATGAAATGATATTGTTGCTCGTGATACAGTTCATGGTTCTGGTGATGGTGATGATAGTTGTTTAGCATTTTGAGCTTTTAGCGGTTGTAATGAAATGGTTTATTGGCATAGGCTTCATGTGGTTTTGGCATAAAAAGATAAATTGCAATATCATCTCCTTTGATGTAGTGGATCTCATTTTGGAATATGCAGCCTGAAGCATCCTTGCTTAAGGTTTTCTTGTTTTTCTTGATCTTTGCTTACGTACGAACTCTATCAGTTTCCCCCATCTCCATTTCTGATTTTATTTTGCACATAAGTCTGCCACAAACTAGAACAGACTTCAGGATTTAGCATTTCACCTTTTCCCAGTTCTTGCCTTCAAATAACCGATATGTAGCCATAATTTTGATTGGTGTTTACTTTTATTATTTCTATCATGTTAGATCATCAGGTGGGAAGACGGCTGGGGGCCAAGTAAACAAAACTGTGGATATTGAAGGCTTGGAAATTTATTCCATGATTTCTGAAGGAGTTGCCGAATCAAATAGTTTGAATGATGCCACACATTCTGCAAGCTGGTCCAGTGAAAGATCTGAAGGCACAATGCTAGACCATTTGTTGCATCCATTTGATGTAACAATATCCCTTGTGGTATGAAATGTTTTGGTTAATTAATTAATTAATTTTTCATGGCAATTGTAGAGTATTATCGTCTAATTGTGTGTACAATGACTCATGTCTATGTATACGTTGACCTTTCCAGAATTTACAGCATTTTTCATATGAAAAGAAATTGCTCTTAGTCCAAAGATTTTCATTGTAGAATTGTTCCGCAATCTGCTCCGCCTGGACAACAGGGACACACTTTGGGTGCTCATTTTTGGGTGTTGGAATTGTTGAGGAAAAGAAAATAATTAGCATATCAACACCTATTTAATGAATATTTGTCGGAACTGCCTATATTGACAAATGTAGCGTTTAAATTTTTATAAGATTTGAGACTCAATGATTACCAAGTTTTTTTTTTCTTGTAGGTTAATAGATCAGGGAAGCCTGATAATGATATGGCACAATATTCAATTGGAGCAGAAGTAACTGGCTTGGTTGGTTCAATTGTTTCTCAGACATAGAATTCACATCTCTCTTTATGTTGTATGTGATTCAATTTTAACACTAATGCCATCTTTGTTTCTTTTTTTTTTTTTTTGATTTCTTTAGGAAATTTCTTTAGATGAGGTGCAGTTGCAACAAATACTGATTCTTTCCGATCATATGTGTATTAGCCGTTTAAGAGAGAAGTAAGTTGATTACTTCCTTATTTTCAATATGATATTCTTTTTATAGCCTATGGCTAATTCCAATTCAAGCATGATATATGAAATATAATTCCAATTCAAACATGATATATGAAATATTCTTTGCACTTGTTTTCTTGCATCATCCACTTAAAAAAAAGAATAAGCAATTCAAACAAATCCTTGACTTAAGCAAAGTATGATAGAAGTTCTCACCCTGACGGCCATATTAGTAATGATCACATGTAACTCTAATAATTTAAGCATCTCGTAGATGTGTTTGTGCTTCTTGAAAACATATTTTGCTACTTTTTTTCTTTTTCTTTTTGATAAGATTGACATCTTTATATGTTGGTCGCTACCTTTCCTCAGAGCTACAAAACAAATTCTGACCAAGTTTTCATTTCCTCGGAAATTTTACATCAACTCCTTGCCTTGTGTCTTTTTGGCATAAATTTGAAATTCTACATTTCATATCCATATTACAGGCTCTGAGCATTACACCCTGAGAGCTTCATGATATCAACTATGAATATTAGTATTGTACCTCTTTAATTCTTCTGACTTGAGATATCTTCATCGTCTTGAAAAGTGAAATAAGCGTGTTCCTTGCTCTGTTTTCAATATCTTAGCTAGCTTGCTATTCAAACTGATTGGTGACCATCTACCTTTGTTTCCTCATGCAAGTCAACAGTGATATGGTTTAAGTGGAATTCCATGTCAATAAAGAACATAGTTTGATATCAGAAGGATTATTCTTTGTTTCCATTTTATCTGATGGAGAATAGAAGGATTCTCTTCAACAATATTTTCTGCGTCATTTAGACATGAATTGTAGTTCCAAAGGTGCACAATTGTTATTATATAGCTGCAATTTTGCCAAAGGAATGAATGATGAGTACAAGCAGTTTATGACGTGCATGTATCTGTGACATTCAAATAGTCATCAACTAACTTGTCTGGATGATGAAGGTATGGGCGTTACCGTCCTTGGCAGCATTCCTTGTCAAGAAAACAGAATGGTTGGCAAATCTTATGGTGGCACTATGCACAAGAATCTATCCTGTCAGATGTCCGTAAGAAGCTGAAGAAAACCTCATGGAGATATTTAGGACAACGACTGTAAGTTTGTTTGCCATTTTGTATAGCTTGAGTGGTTGATGCATTTTCTTTCCTGGACTATGAGGCTGTTCTGCACTTGCATGCACCGATATAGTAGCCTGTAGAGATTTATACTTCTCTGTCCTTGCATACAGAAGTGAAAGATTAATTTCTTAACAACCCTTTACGGAAACCAGTTAAAGTGAAAGAAACACTTGAATAGGACAAGTTCACTGCTGGACCGTTATGGCAAAGCTAAAAATCGCCAAAATCCTGAATCTAGTGGTTAGTTTGTTGAAGCAGAACGTATTTATAAGGCCTTAAAATGAATATGAAGGACTCTAATGTCCCAATTAAACTTTTTCTATATTCTTGGTCGTAGTTCGAAAGTTCTCATGTTGATTGCATGTTAATTCTGGAGCTTCTTGGTGGTTGCATGTTAGAATTGCTACTGGTGTAGGACAGCTTTGGGTTGAGCTATTCTACACGTGCTTTGCAGAGTTGAATCTAAAAATCTAATTTACCAAAAAAAGTACATGCTAAAGATAGAAAATTCTTCTAAGAATCACTCCTAGAAGTTGAGGAGTCTCACCTGAAGAAAGAAAAGAATGCCATCAAAATCTGAAGCAACAATTTTGTTTTTTCAAACTGAAATCTTTGAATACTTGTACAAAAGCTAGGTATTCATAGACTAAAAACTAACGCTAGTACAATTATAATTAAGAATCCTAAACTAGAAGTTTCTTAATACTGAACAGAAAAAATACTATATCAAACCTAATTAGAAATATTAAAACAAATAAAACTCCTAAAAGTAGAAGAAATCCCAAATAACGTAAACTGTTGTTCCAGCAAAGCTGAAAACTGCAGAAATACGAGAATGTGGGTTTTCAGATTGTAAATCATTGACCAAAGTGCTGAATTTCTTAATGCCTTGAATATATTTTTTTTGTTTGACTACTGCATCGTCTGTTGATGTATGGTGGAGGGGTATGTTTAAAGGAAGGGAATGGATGTAGTGCATGATTACTTGCAATTGAAAGATAATTAAGATTGTTGCTATAAGCAGTTAAGCGTTGCCATTTGCTAAGATCTTTGTTGTCATTGGTTTTATGTTAGTATAAGTAATGGAATGAGATGGATAGAATCATATTTGCTATCAGATTTTATGATAGTTAATTTCAATATTGACCCTGCAACATGTTGTCAGCAATTTCTTAGTCTTCGGTTCTTTTTTCCCTTTCATGCTTTTAAATCGCACAAAAAAGTTACAATGCATTCTTATTTATAAACACTTGTTACAGGAATTCCCGCCGGAAATATATTAACTTGTACAAGATAAAACTAGACTTCATTCAGCAAGAACAGGTAGTTTCTTTCTTTCCTTCTGAATATGCTGATATAGACATATATACACATATCATTTGTCATTCAATGTTGGAATTTTGAAGTTTCTCCATAAACATGAGTTCATACCTTTGTTATCTTCAGAAATTAGATAATAGTAGCATGCGTACCCACTCTGTTTGACATGATTATCTTACCTTGTTGCATAAGTTAGCTTCTTTTCAGTTATGTTGTTTGATCTAGATTGCATCTTGTCACCCATGGAAAAAGCAACTTTCTAATGATCGTTTTAACAATCTGGAATTATCAGCCAATTGATGAATTTGTTCTTGAGGAATTGGAGGAAATGGAGAAAGAATCCGATATTGATGATATCTTAAATTATAGGTCTGCTGCTGAACATGAGTTGCAGGTACATATTTGCTTAAATATTAATTTTGCTATTCCTAAAACTTGTTTGGTTAAGATTTCCTGATTATATATTTCGGTATACTTGGATCAGGCCTTAAATTTATGTGGCATATGTAGAATCATCTACAATGTGCGACTCCATTACATCTTCTGCCAACAACATTGTTGTGACATGGTGTTTTTGTTGTTGTTGTTTTGCTTCAGGAAACTTTTCCAAACTCTTTATCTTTAAATATGAGAGAGAATGGCGTTAGTACCTCTTTGGATAAGTCACGCCATGATGATAACTCATCTGGAAGGTCTAGAGGATGGTTGAATTGGCTGTCCCGTGGCATGCTTGGTGCTGGTGGAACAGATGATTCTACTCAATTCTCTGGTGTTGTCTCTGATGAAGTTGTGAAGGTAACTGCAGATATTTGACAGTTCAACACTTTCTCGACAAATGAATTTGAATATCTATTTTGCTCTTGCATAATATAGCTTGTCATCTTTTATGCAGGATATTTATGAAGCTACAAAGTTCCATCCACTATTTTTATCCAGCAGTGATGTTGATGCAATCGACAGGATGTTCACTTGCTCCATCAATTTAAGCATAGGTCAAATCGCTGTGGCTTTCCAAAGCAAGTATGGTTATCTTAACTGCAGTGAGAAAATTCTTTTTTGATAATTTTTTTAGGGATTACATGGCTATCATAACTATACTAACATTGTGTAGGGAGGGGATAAATAAAAGTACAAAATTACCCCTCCATAAACATAATATATAAAAATAAATTAATAGAAAAGAATTCTATTTTAATACAGACACTAATTTTTACTTAAATTACTTATATATATATATATATATATATATATATATATGTATATGTATGTATATATAATGAAATACCAAGTTACCTTATAACTATATTAAATTAAATTAAAGTAATGTTAATTGAATATTAGAAGATAATGATCAAACATTAAGATGTAAAGACCACTGGACTCATGTCCTTTACCAATAATCCTCCTCTTTGTTGTAATATCCTAAAACACATGATGATCGGTGAAAAATGTGACACAACAATTCATGGCATGAGTAAGCTTGCTTACAAAGATTAAATTGAAAGAAAATTAGGTAAATTTCACAAGAAGATCGAGGAATGTTTGAAGTATGGAAAAGAGAATTGAATTACTTGTCATATGACCTATGGCACCGGAATCGACAACCCATTGGAATTCTCCAACACCCGTCGCAAGTGCAATTGGTTTGGATCAGTTGTCACTTGCTAAACACAAACATAACACCTAGGCCCATTCCAAAGGCCTCGGGTTCATCAATGGATCTTGATATCATTCTTACCCCATTCCAAATCTTTGAACATAACCCTAGGTTTATCTAGTCATTTGACCTTCTTAAGCTCTAATAACTTGTAGAAAGTAAAGGAATTCAAAGAAAAAGTATATATTCCCATTCATCAAGATAACTTTCTATACAAGATGTAAGTGCAAAAAAAAGCAACAAAATAAAATCTAGATCCTAAAATCATACTACCTAATTATATTCCGAATTTACAAGATTCTTCATTTATATGTTACAGCTGTAACATACTTGAAAGAAAGCATGAGAACAATCAATGTAAGGTGCCTAATTTGTGCTTGGGGCCTCTGCCTACATGCAAGGCAAATGTCAATGTAAAGTTGATAGCCTCCTAGCAAATGTCAATGTGAGGTTGGTAGCCTCCTAGGCTCTGAGGTGCTGAGACTGGGGCCTACAACAATTGGAGCCTTGTCTGTGCTTTGTGCTTTGAATTCTCTATTATGAAGATTAATGCATTAAGATTTTTCTTTTTTAGCTGATTGTTATTGTATACAAGGATGAATGACATTGAATCATAAGGCCTCAACTTATCAGTATGAGACTTGTTGCTCTATGAGTTCTTCACGTTTCATTTGATCTCAAATTCGTCCTTTATCAATGTATCAGATTTGACCAATCAAATCTTATTTCTGATATTGCTACATCAGTACTAATTTGTCCTATAAATGTACTATTAACAGTTGACTACATCAGTTCATTCATGGTTTGCTGCTAACAATTTCTATGCTTTTATTGTTTTTGTTTTGGCAAGTTCCTCATCAACTGTTATAATCATATTTTTACAGGTCTTCCAGTCAAAAAATTGCACACTTGGTGTTGAACGATACAGTTGTCGACTGCAAACTGTGGGAGGAGTTGGCAGCAGTTATGTGCTCCATTAAGTCAGGAAAGTTGGTCTATCCATGCAATGGCAGAGTGGTTTTACAAATAGGAAGGGTTTGTTTTCCTATTTCCTTTGCTATAAATATTCCAATCTCATGTATTTTCAGATAATTTGAGCTTCATAATTGTGAGTGTATCCCACATTGCTAAACTATAAACATGTTAAAAAATTGATACTGTCCTTGATAATCTAAGAGTTCCGTTCTATTTATGTGGAGTTTCTTTTTCTTTTTTCTTTTTTCCTTTTCCTTTTTGCTCCTCCTATTGGTAAAAAAATAATTTTTAGGTACAGCATTTGGTAGCTGTGATGTTGGACAGCTTGAGGTTAAACTATCCTACCTTTAGCTTGGAAAAGTACGGTGGAAATTAATTTGAAATTCGGAATTTTGGGTCTGGTTTCTGGGGAAAGAGTAAGAATTCATCTAAGGAATTCTTATAAAGCAGATCTTAGGAGCTTAGGAATCACGGCTAAAAGGAAAAAAGAATTGAATAGAACTATTATAAAGCAGATCTTTTTCTTTAATTATTATTATTGATGAAAAAACTGTTTTTTGAAATCTAATGCAAGCATAACTTTTGTAGCCAAATTAATCCCAGCAGAACTAGGATTAGGAATCCTACACTAAAGAATCCTAATTTAAAACTAAATAAGAAGAAAGTCAACTACAACTAGGAAAACAATAAAACAACACTAATAGAAAAACTAAACTGATTGAAGCTTCTCAACAAGAATCCCAAGTAAACTAAACTAGTGTTCCAACAAAGCTCAATCGTACAAATATATTTTTGGTTATTGAATCTGAAGATTCTAGGCAAATATTCTAAAATCTCTTGGTTCTTTGATCCTCATTCTTATTGACAACTAGTTATATCTCCTTCGTAATAATGGAATTATGAAGAAAAGAAAGCAACCTATATGTTAAGAGTTTGCTGATCTCAGAAGTATGATAATGTTGTACACATTAATGATGTTCTTATCTAGTAAATCCTATGTGAAAAACATTGAAATTGGATCTTCCACATGAGTTATTCAAAGAAAGGAATGCAGAGAAATTCGTGCAGGTTATTACTGTTATGATATTGTAATGTAAAGATATAATTAAAAACCACGCTCTACTTCTTTATTATGTTTGATTGCTCGTGAAGTCATGTCCAACAGCACTTTGATCCAACGATAGGCACTTTTGATGTTAAGTGTAGCAGAGTTGACATTCTTTGTTGTATGTTACCCTTGGACCACATGTAAACAACATAAAATGCCATCAGGACTTGATGTTGTGGGACTGTCGTGTAGTTGATAGAAGTCATTTCAAGATATTGGCTTCTTAAGGTGGTTGTGTTCCGGCTGTGTTACTATCAGTCCTGTCAATTGATTGGTTTTATTAGGAGTTCATCTGAGTTGCATGTCAAAAATTTTGATTTTATAGCATATCAACTATCAAGTTTGATCATAGCTTTTGAAATTGCTTTGTGAGTAAGTGTCCTTAAGTGTTTTACTCTGAGATTCATTTTACTTGATTTTTCCTGTAGAAGTTATATAAGTAAAGCTTAAATTGGTTAAATACTGAACTAATTTGCTTCAAGCAGTGTTCAAGGAATTACATTACCCTTGTTTCTTTTGCAGCTTCTAGCAGAGGGAAAACTACCAGAAGATAAGCTAACCTCATGTACAATCCAAGTGGATGTGTCACAAAAGTGGGAGGTTGAACTTTCCGTGAAGGTTTTATCCATCTCTCTGTCCTATTTTGTTTGAATTTCTACTGTTACCATCTACTAAGCATATTTTTGTATGTGTAGGTCTTGCTTCAACCATTTGAAGTTAATTACGATGTGGAATTTTTTCTTAAATGTATGGAGTTATTCACTGTACTAAACTCCATTGAATTTCAGCAGAAAAGAGTGAGTTATTGTCTCTGTTTAGTGTTCAATTGCTCTTTCTGTGCTGTTTGGTTTACTGTTTCCTGTTTCTTAACATCAGGTGGATCTGTACATGATGCACGTACTGCTTTTTGGCTGCTGTTTGTTTTACGTTCATTTATTCATCCATTGTTCCTTCTCATGCAATATGCATTTTGTTATTATTTTTTTCTGTTTCCCAGTGCATGATTTTTATCTTAATACTGCTGCAGGTCCTTTGGTCATTAAATGGGTTTAAAGATGTCAAGACTCGTTTATTATCAAAAGCCGAGTTAGTTCCTTTACCCCATCAATTGTTGGTTGCTTTTGCTAAATAGAGATTTCATAACAGTGTTGTCACTGAACGCCATTAAGGTAGGAAGGTCTCAAATTGCCTGAGGTGCATGGCACTTACCTGAGCAAAGTGAGGGGATAATGGACTATATGTTAATGTTTCAACCATCCATCAACGTAATTCTAAAGTTTATTTTTAAACAGTAAAAATTTGCAACATAAAAATTTCTGAAATTCTTCGTGAATTTTAGTCATTCTGAAACAACTGAAGTTCTGAAACTACTGAATTCCAGTTCCAGGAAATTCTCCTGTCCATAATATTTTTTGTGTTATAATTTATTTGTTGGTTCTAGTTTATGATTTTCAATCTACTTTTTTTCTCTTCTCAGATGATATAGGAAACTTTTTGTTTCCAGTTGAGCTGTTATTTTAGCAGCGAACAACATTGGACATTATTTTTATTCTCTCAAATTACCTTTGGTTTTTCTTTCTGAATTCGAAAGGAATGTTTTCTCTTCCCAAATCAGAAGAATTTTTAGTTTTCAAATGGTTATTTTTCTAATTTTTAATTTTAAGCTAGCTTCCCCTTTTGCTTTCTCAATTTCTATTTACTAATTTTAAGTTAGTTTCTCTTGTTGGCCTCTCGTAGTGAGGAGATGACAAGATACTTTTTGAAAAACAGTGGGAGAGGTTTTGTTGGGTGAGGTGCTTGCCTAGAAATGCCATGCCTTGCCTTGACCTCACTTGGGCGCCTAGACATTGCCCAAATGAAGTGGCCTCACCTGGGGCCTGCCCAGATGAGGTGCTGGGTTATTGCATCTCCCAGGCTCCTAGACGAGCACCTTGGTGCTTGGTGACAACACTAATATTAGTAATGTGATTTTCTCATTCCAAATGCTATGTATCATGAATATTTATAATTTTATATTTATGTTTACATTGTGTTTTGCAGATGTTCTTTATCAAGTCGGTCAAAACTAAGTTGGGATGTTAGTATCTTGAATGTTATCATTAATGTTCCTGGGAGAGATGACGTTTCTGGAAGATCTAACTTGGTACTAGTTTCTTTAGTTCTTATTGTTGCTGCATCATTGAATAGCCTTAGTGTTGTACGTTCTTTTTTTAATTTATGATTTGGTTTGCCACTATATTACTTTCGTGGAGATACCTGAACTGCATTTTCAAAATTCTGTTGCAACTTGAGATACTAAAAGCGATGCTTGAGAATAGAAAGATCAGATGCTGAATAAGTTGAACAGGGGTAGGTTGATATGGTTTAGGGACAACATTTTACATGGGAATGAATTGGCATGAAAGGTTGCAATAATAATCAAAGTCCCAAATAAAAATTGGCGGAAGTTGCATATTTTTCTGGAATTTACATTTAACACTTCATTGCGAAAATAACATCAACTTTAAAACTGTGCTAGAATTCCTGTAATTGGTGCACATGCTAGTGAATGGTCGCCAGCTTTCAATATTTTAGTTAATGATCTCTTTGATGTGGTTTTACTATTTGTTATAGCAAATTGTTTAGTGTATTCATTAACCATTTTGAGGTTTTCTTGTTGGATCTTTGTCATGGATGATATTGTCATGGATGATATATATCGAGGGCTCATCATTGCAAAATGTAGAAATTCAATGGGCTAGAGAGTGTTGGCCAAACTCATAATAGTGATTTTAAATAGAGTTGGTATCTATCTTGCACAAAATCAATTGACTTGTAGTAAGTACCAATTTACTCCACTTATGAACCACTTAAATTTCTCACATCTTTTTCATGTAGGATTCTTTGACACTCTTCTCAAGTGCAACTGGTTTGGATCAGTCATCACTTGCTAAACATGAGCATTGAACACCTAGGTCTATCTCAAAGGCTTTAGGTCTGCAAATGGATCTAGACTCCAGGATAGCCCAATTCTAGATCTTTGAATACAAGTCCAAGATTATCCAATCATTTGATCATTTTAGGCTTTGTTATCATATAGAAACCAAAAAGAGTGTTGGGTCAAATTCATAAGCGGAGTAGATTGGTTTTGTACAAGATGGATACCAACCCCATTTAGGACTATTGTTATGAGTTTAACCCAACACTCCCTTTGTTTTATGAATTTCTACACGAACCTTATAAACTGTTGAGTTCGATTGTATACGGAACCTTTCAAGCTTGAAGTCTAGGAGTCTAAGCAATAGCACATAAAAATTAAAAAAGAATTATCTTTCCATCTAAAATTTTCTGACTTGTGTCTTTGAGATAGAGCTTCTCCTTGAGCTGAAAAGGTAAACCATTGGGATCAAAAGAAACTGTTATCATTAGAGCATGTGACCACCATCTTTAATTTTTTTACAGCTTGACTTAAATTCCTGCTTGTTAACAAATCTTCAAACTTAAGTTGCTTAGATCCGTTGTTGGGTAATAGTTTACCACTTTGATCAACTAACTCAGGATTACTTCGTTGTTGCTCCTTACAATAATTTTTTGGCTTCTTCAAGCTCTTTAAGTTTCAGACTTTTTTCTTGATCTTTTCTCTCTTCATTTTTATCACTGTAGAAATTTTCGGAATTGTTATCATTAGAAGCTCCATCTATAAAGTTGTCCGTTGTATTCTATTCTTTATTTTCTTCAATCTTTGTGGCTCTATTGTAGGTGTCAATTGGAATTTAGATTTCAATTTTTTGCAAGATACATTTTCACCTAGATCTGTACTACCTCATTAAGGACCTCCGCTCATACCTCCACTCAAATTGAGATGAGTTGAACTCCCCTAAGGTGTATTCCAACTTCTCTCAAAACTTGAATCTCCCATGACAATTGGCTCTTAGACCAAGTTGTTATGTCCTTAGGTTAAGGATTTCATCACAGTGTGGTTCACGGAGAAGTTGAGTTCTGCTGGTACAGGCTGGTTGTGAAGACAATATGATTGATAATACCTGTAACTTGTTGAAGAGAGTTATTGACCTTAGAATTGTTAGTCTTAAACTTCAGCACCATTTTGTTACTTGCATGAGAATCTTTGTGTTGCTTTGTGTTTGTCTACTTATCTCTATGGTATTATAAAATGCTTTATTTGTCAGGTTTTGGAGCTGGGATCTTTGCTTTATACATCCAGTTACCATTTGGATGCAGTTGTTAATAAAATTCCGGAAGAATGTAATATTTTGAAACAGTTCTCAAGTTCAACCTCTGATTTTTTCACAGACTTCAGGATTCAAGATCTCTATAATTACTTTACTGTCAAGCTTGAAAGTTTGGAGGTCAGGTCCCTTTTTATATGATATTCTGCAATTAATGCTGATTATTGGATCCTAAATATAAAATTTGACATGGTACAGCTAAAGCTGAATATTCCTCAACATGCTACAGTCACCGTGTTGGAGAAGTTTTGTGCTTCCATAACCTTTGCATCTTGCATTATTTCTGATGAATCAATATTGAAACAGTTGGAGGTAACCAAATTAATATTGTCTGAATATTTTCAATGTCGAAAGTTAACCCAAATGATTTAGTACATCATTTTTAACCTTTTTATATTTCATAGAGCCTTGAACAATATTCTTCATTACGCTTGGCCCTCTGCAGTTGCTTATAGTTCATACTTGATTGGAGTATTTTCAATTCTGTGATACATGTAGAAAGAACTGTTACTATGTTGAGTTATAGGAGAGAGAATGAAGTTTGAATTTGTATGCTCTGAGGTTCTGTTACATCCTTTTATTCTATTTTCTTTTTCAAATTTCTTACTTTATGAACTTTTGGTTGGTGGGAGTAGGAGAGTAGTGAATTTGGTTTGATTGGGAACTGTGTCAGATATCTTTAGATGGTGTGGTAGTGTTTGTGATTGGTAACTTTTTGGATTAGTTTCAGATCATCTAATGAATGAATCTGTTTCAATTTTTTTTACTCTCTTTTGTCTTTTTATCTTTTGTTTTCTCCATTTCAGGTTTATGTCATCCTACCTTCTGTTGCTGCTAACTTCTCACTGCCAATTTTTGAATCAATGCTGGCATTGGTAGCACATCTAAATAGTCTTCATGCAGCAAGTAGACCACTGATTTCCAAAAAACTATATCCACGTAATGTCATGCTAAACGAACCTTGGGATTCTGCTGCTGGTTTCTCTATTAGTGCAAAATTGATGTCTACAAGTTTCCATGTCAACATAGCAAAAGATAGAGAAAGTAGTTGTGAACTCATTCTTTTCCTTCAAGAATCAAATATCAGGTTCGTTGTGTTGCTGCTGCCTGCTGAGGGTTTGCCTATTGGTGTTCATCCTTCTTACTCGGACTTTCAGAATTTCATTGAACTTATGTGGATGTTGTGTGAATTGCAGTTATTCTCGTACAGAAATTGAGGAGTGTCTTATATCTGCAAAAGCATTAAGGTTTGCCACTTGCTCATCGAAAGGTGAAAATGATGGCTGTGTTTTGTTTGCATCCGGGAATCAGTTTGGTTCTGATACTGCACATCATCAAGACTTGGGATGTGGAAATAGCAGTGAAAATGGAAATTGTGGTGACAAAAGTCTATTCACTGAAGGTTCTTTTTGGTTGCATTATAGAGGTCATGGAAGTGGGGATTTTTTTTTCCATGAGTATTCAATTGGATTGAATGAAGTTGATCTTCATTGCTATCCCCATATCTTTGGGAGATTGGTTGCATTTTATGAAAGATTATCTTCATATGATATATCTTCCATTTTTGATAGATCCTTTAGCCAGGTTATGGATAAAACAAATCCATATAAAAGGCCTGGTTTTCATTTTCGAAGGTTTGGTTACTCAAATTTCTCAGAAACTGGGTCTGCTGACTGTGACAGCATTTCTTTGGATTGCTATCCTTTCATTACAATTACCAATTCTGGTTCTCTTAGTAGCCTTGAGAATTCACTTTGTCATTCGATTCCTGACTGGAGGAGATCTTTTAATCTAAGGAAGAATAAAATTGGAAGTCCGACGTCCAGCTTAAAGAAGAAGTTTAAACCTGTTCTTGCCCCATTTGTTATGCATTCATCTAAAATGAATTTATCGGGAAGCTTAGGTGATGCAGATGTTGTTGCTGTTGATATCACTGTTTCAGGGGTCAGAGTTCATTTCCATGATTCCTCTTGTATTGTCAGTACTGTTACAATACCAATCTCTCGGTCTACACTTTTAACTTATGAAGACTACATGGATTTGTTGTGTTCCACTGAGGGCGTGGTCCTTACATCACCGTGGTGCAGTAGGAATTTCAAAGATTTTCTTTGGGGCCCCTCATTAGCGCATCCTTCTTCTATTTTGAATTTACGTGTGAGGAAAGTTGGTTCAATGACTTCACCACTTGAAGTTAGCATTGGCATTCAGCATGTTTACTGCTTTCTGCCACCTGAGTATTTGGCTATTGTAGTCGGCTATTTTTCATTATCTGATTGGGGTTCAAATTTGATGACACAGCAAGTAAATGGAAATCGTGATTCTATTATAGCAGAGAAAGGGAGTTCAGTTATTTATAAATTTGAGATATTGGATTCCACTTTGATTTTGCCTGTGGAGCAAGATCCTTCTCGATTTCTTAAGATAGAACTTCAACAGCTGTATTGTAGTTTCATCCTTAATTCTTCTTCTAATGATTTGCTGAAGGACATTCCTTCTGAGTGTATGGTTTCCATGCATAAACTTGCAAAAGCAAATAACTGTTTGAATATATATGGTAGAGATTTATGTCTGTCAGTCCTCTTGTTCAAGGATGATGAATATGGCTGCTTAATACTCAATGAAGATACTGGATGTCGCAAAATCACACTTATTGAACTTCCTAGTGCTGATGTTTGGGTTAGACTTCCTTGTGAAAGTGAATCTTGCCTTGATAGCTCTTCTGTTTCCACTTGTTTTATGTCAAGGATTGCCAGTTGTCAACTTATTGTTGATGGTAGGTTGCTGTTGGTTTAAAGTTTCTCAGTGAACAATCGACTAATTCTGTTATTCCTCTTATCTTTTCCAACTAACATGTATCTTCTATCCTAAATGACAGATTGCTACACCTTGCATGGAGTTGAGGCTCTGATGGATGTCATAAATCAGTTCTCATCAGTTGGCACCGAGTCTGCATATTTCACCTCTGACGTCTTACAATTTTTTCAGTTGAAGAGAAGTCTGAAGGAGAATGGTGGAGTTCAACCTACTGCCTCAAGCATGATTTCTACAGAGGCTCGATGTTGTGCCAATGCTCTATCTATAATTTTGTACCAGTCAAGGGATGACTCGGTCACATCAAAACAAATAGCCAAGGCTGAAATGCAGCTTATTTGCTCTGCATCTCTTATAAATGAGACTCCCATAGACTTGGACTTGAGTTTTTCTACTTTAGCACTTCATTCACTGCTTAATTCTGTCATGATAGCCCAATGCAGTAATGCTCATCCAGCTTCAGTCGCTCTTCATGTATCCTTCTCAAAGTCTACTAAAGGTGAAAATGAGTTTCATCTCTCTCTTCCCTCTCTTAATCTTTGGCTACATGTTTTGGACTGGTCTGCTATCATTGATATTTACAATTCTTATTCCAAGAGAATGGCTGGAACTGTAGAGATAGAATCATCATCAAAAAGTTTGTCTAAAGATATGGATGATCATGCTGAAAGTGCAGCTCATAATGTTCCTCATAGCACTTTGTTGATAAATAGTTCATCAAATTATTCAAAGGAGCAACTAGACAGGGATTCTTTTGTCCTGTCTGTGAGGTCTGAAAATATTGGTGTTACAGTTCATTTTCCCATATGGGATGCTCAAAGCACGCTTAGTGAATTAGGCATTGCTGGAGTTCAAGGGCAGGAACCTCGTTTTGTTTCCTCTCATGCTAATGAAGAGAATACATACAAATATATGGCTGTTACAGTGCACAGTAGAAATACTGAACTATCAATGGTTGATAGAAATGTGAAATTGAAATCAATTCTCGATAAAACAAGCAGCACTCTCCGGAAATGTGAGGGCAATAGCATTACCACCTGGCCCTTTTTCCAGATATCCCAAGTTATTGTGATGATTGAGATTTTTAGTTCTCACATCAACCCAGTTGATGCCAAGCTGGAGGTTCAAGTTGATCGTTTAGATGCTTGGCTTTCCCATCAAGTATTCTGCTTTTGGTATGGTGTACAGTTTGACATTCCTGGATCTAGCACTTCTCAATCTTCATTTGGAAGCATGGATTTTAAAGTTCATTTGAGGAAGGTTTCGCTTCTGATATCTGATGAAAGGGTAATGTGATTTTGACTGGCTAAGCTATTGATTCTGCCTGTTTTTAGCAAACGGTTATTAAATCCATATTTTCTTATGGTGCCGTAGTGTTTATTGCTCCTCTTCTTTGTAACATTCTTTCTTATTCATAGCTTGACAAATGGTTCTTCATATATGAGGGTATTTGGCTAGTTTGTCATTTGCTTTTGGTATTTGATAAAGGATAATAGCATTATGAAAGGTGTTTGGGTTTGACTGAGGATAAACAATAGATTGAAGGATGCAAAAACTCCAATTTTCCATGCCTATACTCAAGTCAACTAAGTTCTGGTATCCAAACTGGTTGCTGTTGGATGTATGGATCTTCCTTTCCAGTCGTGCAATTTTAGTTAAGTTACATGTTCCAAGAGTGGAGAACCCAAGTCCACTTGTGCTTTTTCACTACGTTTTGCTGAGTTAGTTTAGGTCTACCTCTTCCAAAAGTGGCAGAGGGGTGGAGGTTGTGGAAGTGCCTTTTTTTTTTGACAATTTATTAACTCCATTTATGCACTTTTCTCTCTTTTCTTTTTAGAAATTTATTGCTTCTTACTTTTCATCTCTACTATAATGTAGTGGAGCTGTGGTGGACCTTTACTGGAAATTATTACGAAGAACTGTATGTTCCATTTTATCATTGCTGACAGTAGTGTTGAGATGTCAGTGGCCAGTGACCTAGAAGTGAACTACAATAATATCCACAAGGTATGTATAATGGAATTGTTATTACCTCTTCCTTTTTGTATGGATAAATCAGTAATCTTTTCTGTCACCTTTATTGGACGTAGGTCCTTTGGGAGCCATTTGTTGAGCTTTGGAGATTTCAGATTAATATGATAAGAAGACAAAAAAAGAGTGCTCTCCTGAACAATTCCATTGTGACTGATATCCATCTGTCATCAACAGCACCACTGAACTTGAACTGTACAGAATCTTTTATTGAGGTATGTGTTCATATTTTCTTACGTGATGGGTAACTCATTTAAGAATCCCTCATGATGGGCTTGTAAATTGCATAGGGGTTCGGTCTAGTGCATCAAATGGATTGGATAAGTAGCAAAACCATCTTTATACATGAAAGCCCTCTTTATGAGAAGTTCTATCTGATGAGGCATAAGCTTCATGTTTTGTTCTAAATAATTTTTGCCAACTTATAAGTTCAATATCAGGAGTTTGAGTAAATTTAATAATAATTGGCTATTGAATGCATGTTGAAATTATTGCTTTACATGAACAAGGATTGATATTCCTAACTTCATTTTTAAATTAAAGTGTGTTTTCAGGACTGCTGAAATGGTTAATGATGCTTGGCATCTCGCAGAAACAACTCTTCCTAGTGAGAGCCAAAGATTCTCGATTCCTCAGTGTACTGAAACTACAAGTGGAGGGAGTTATGCTCCCTACATACTGCAAAACTTGACTTCTTTGCCCTTAGTATACCATGTTTTCCAAGGGCTGGTTGATGTAGATGAATTTGATGCGTCAGAAATGGAGGAAGGAAAAGCTGTGGAACCAGGTGCTTCCATTCCTATTTATCTTATTGAAACTCCTGAGAAGCAACTTGTCCATTTCAGATCCGCACAATCTTCTGACCGGCTTTCTGAGAAGCAATCAATTGGAAGCCATCATTTTATGAGCATTCAACTTGAAGGGATGTCTTTGTCTTCGGCTCCTATTTCCATTGATCGTGTAGGAGTTACCTGTTTTGAGGTTGATTTTTCAAAGGCTTCAAATAAAACTGAAGTTGAAAAGAACTGGGGTATTTCAAAGTACAATCTGAGCACAGAAGAGAATACTAGATCTGATACCAGTACTGGTTTCACTGTTCCTGTTGTTTTTGATGTTTCAGTGCAGCGCTATAGCAAGTTACTACGGTTGTACTCAACAGTATGTATGGTGTTGTTTGGAGCTTTTGGTATTTTTTGGTTATGGACACCTGAAATTATTTTCATTATTCATTTTGTACTTTCCACAATGTAGGTCATACTGTTAAATTCAACATCCATTCCCCTGGAGTTGAGGTTTGATATTCCATTTGGAATATCCCCGAAGGTGTGAAAAAAACAAATTTTGGACTTTGTTTTTTTTGTTATGTTGCAAATTCTCAGCATCAGTTCTTTTTTCTTCAGATCCTAGATCCAATATATCCCGGACAAGAGTTTCCACTGCCTTTGCATTTGGCTGAATCTGGTCGCTTGAGGTGGCGCCCTCTTGGAAATTCTTTTCTATGGAGTGAAGTGCATGACCTCTCAAATATTCTTTCACAGGAAATGAAGATTGGATTTTTTAGATCTTTTGTTTGTTATCCAACGCATCCAAGTAGTGATCCATTCCGGTGTTGCATTTCAGTTCAAAATTTCAGTGTGCCTTCAGCTGGAAAATCAAATAAAGGTTTATTGCTTGGTGCTAATATCACTAAGAAGCAATCAGTTGAAATTTCTACTCATGATTGGAAGCAGTCCAAGAATAAATTCATTCATCAGGTGACATTAAGTACTCCGCTAGTACTGTATAACTATCTTCCAGATGCTGTATCACTGACTATTGAATGTGGTGGGGTTGCTCGTTCTTCATTGTTTTCCGAGGTTTGTAAGCTATCTTACTGTGCTGAGTTTGAAGCTGAATGTTTGAAGTTGTGTCTTGTATTATTTGCTGAATGTTATCATAACTCCTTGACACGTGCTAATCTGACTTTTAGGGGGAAACTTCCTTTCATCACGTTGATCCTTCTCATGACCTGGTTCTGGAGTTCCATATTCAAGGATTCAAACCTTCACATTTGAAGTTTCTTCGTGCAGAGACATTCAGCTCAATGGCCAAGTTTAATGGAAGCAAGTTCTCTCTAATTGAGACCATGATCTTTGATCCCGAATTATCTAATGGTGACATATATGTCCAATAGTTTCCTTGACTTTTTGTATTTCTTGACATTTATTTGTAACGGCTTGTCATTACTTTGCTTCTAGGTCCACTCTATGTTACTGTGGAAAAGATGATGGATGCATTCTCTGGCTCCAGAGAGATCTTCATTTCTGTTACTTTCTTGATTTATAATTGTACTGGTCTTCCCCTCAATATTCTAGAATCTGCAGCAGAATTGAATAGGAACCCTCGGACTGTTCCATCATGTTATGGAATTGACAATGGACTTCTTGAAGACAAGAAAAGTGGCCTTGGTATTTTATCTTCTGACCAAGATTCATATGCTACAACTTCACAATATCATGATTTAGGAAGTAGTTCTGAGGCAAATCGCATTGTCTTTTCCAAGAGGAAGTTGGACCTTCATTTTGATAAACCCATGCACAATCCGGTGGTTTTATCTGGTTCTTCAGAATCTCTCTACAGGCAATCAAACAAGCTTGATTCAGTTGGTAATAAGGCTTCTTCATTTACTTGCTTTAGCAGTGAACCCACATCAAGAGATTCTGACCTTGCTGATACTGAACGTAGAAAGGTCAGAGCGTGTATGTATTCTCCTTGTGGAATATCTTCAGTGGCTGAATTTATGGTCAGAATAAAAAGATGCCTGCCTGATCATGTAGTAGAGGAAGAACCACATTCTTCATGGTCAGAACCATTTCTCCTTGCTCCACCAAGTGGATCAACTACCGTACGTGTGCCTCAGTCATCTCCAAATGCTTCTTTTGTCTTATCTGTAACTTCTAACGCTCTTGGTGGACCACTTGCTAGCAGGACACAAGCCATCACTTTCCAGCCCAAGTAATAATTTTTCAGTTTTTTCCAGCAAGTTGATGTATTACATATCAATTTTTTTATGCATTTTTATGATATCATAATGGTATGAACATTTTCTTTAATCACAGATATGTGATTAGCAATGCATGCAGCAGAGCTTTATGCTATAAGCAGAAAGGAACTGAGATTTATGTTCATTTGTGCATCGGACAACACTCTCATCTTCACTGTACAGACAATAAGAGGTACTTGCTAAACTGCTACAAATTGCTGCAATACTTGGTGTTAAAATGATTTTAGGCACAAACATTTGATCCATGTTTGGGGCAAAAATGGTGCTGATTCCTTCAAACTTGATACAAATGGAACGTTTGGCACAAAACTTTCTAAATGGCTTGACTTAGGCTAAAGTGAACTGTTATAGAGAATACTTTTTTTACGTTGTGAAAAAATTATTTGCATCCTTTGTATAAATGTACAAGCTATACAATATAGGAAAGAAACTGTGTAGGAAAAAAAAGGAGTGAAATAAAGCTATAATTCCTAAAATTATATTGTCTAATAATACCATAAGATATTGCTACAACTATCTAACGCTCTTAGGACTACCAGCACACAGAATACAATTTCCAACAAAAAAAGAGCTGATATAACCTCAAAAAAAAAAAAAACACTACATTTTCAAATGATGAGAAAATCCAGGCAAGTTGACTAGTAAAAATCTAGTGATCAATGAGTAGGATGCGAGCTGATGCTCGAGTACATGATGAATAGCCGCAGGTCAACGACCATGTGTGAAGCCAGCAGTGTGTCATTGGTGGCGGTTAGACCTCCAGCGGATGGCTGTTCGGCACCCAAAGAACCTTCTTGGGCTGTGAAGTGATTCAAAAAAGAACTCTTGATAGGTGACCTAGTCTTGACAGTAGGTTTAACCCAAAAGAATTCTATGGAAGATGAATTGAGCACTTATGTATGCTCTAATACAATGTTACAGAATAATTTTATTCTTTATTCTTATTATGGAAGAATGATTTACGTCCTATATATACATTTATCTGCAATAAAATATGGGAAAGAAATAAAATCAGAGAGATAAAATCCTATTTCTAAAATTATTGTTACATTTTGTCTGAAATGACCAAGGGTAATGTACCTTTATATGCATCATGCTAGGTCTGTGTTCGGCCTTAGTGTCTATGATATAATAAGGATGTAGAAGAGTATACAAGTTTTTTGTGGCATTTGTTTAGTGGGTGAAAATTAAAGAAGTAACAACAAGAAGATAGTCATGGTATTGTCACTAATTTCTGAGACAAAATACCAGAAGAGGTGGTATTTAAATATATTCATAACATTTTTAAGTTTGTTTAGAGTATCCTTAACTGATTTTCCAAGCTGGGAAAAATGGCAAACGCAGGGAGCCTATTCTGTGAATTGGAAAATTTGCTTCTGGTTAGCTGGATGTTACAGACTGCTTTTCTGATTTTGCAGTGTTCACAGCATACCGTTCCTTAAGATTATGTTTACATTATTTATCAGCAATTAATCTTACTATGTTCCTCCTGATCATTTTTCCTGGCTTATTATTTTCCACCATTGTAGGGATTTATTAGTTTCTGTTCGTTTCAATGAACCTGGGTGGCAATGGTCAGGCAGCTTCTTACCGGATTATCTAGGTGATACTCAAGTGAAAATGAGGAATTATATTTCTGGTGAACTTCATATGATAAGGGTGGAAGTACAGAATGCTGATGTTTCCATCAGAGATGAAAAGATTGTCGGGAACCTCCAAGGAAATTCAGGGACAAATTTGATTCTCTTGTCAGATGATGACACAGGGTTTATGCCATACAGGATTGATAATTTCTCAAAGGAGGTTAGTAAAATTTAGTAATTTCACTGTTTAGCAAATTTAAATTTTTTTGGGTTATGGTGTTGGTTTGAGTTTTCTTTTTTTTTTTTTTATATAGAGTAACGTTCATTTGTGGTATTGGTGTTTAACTATGTTGAGATAAAATTGTGGTTTTGTCACAAGCTTCTCTCTGTCACTATAATACTGATGTTTAGTTGTTAGATCAGTGTTTCTGTTTTCTGATTGATATCCTTAATTTTAAACTTTAACTTAACAATTTCAGTAAACCTTCCACATTCTATTAGGCCTTATACTTTTTAGGAGAGTTAATGGTCGTTAGTCCAAGAATGTCCCCGTAGTAGGCCAAAGAGATATTGCTCTGGGTTTCGTTTATAGAAGGCCAAAAAAGGGTAGTTCCTCATGGTGATTTTGCCTCTATGCAGAGATTACGGATTTACCAACAAAGGTGTGAAACATTTGATACTATTATTCAGCCGTACACTTCTTGTCCTTATGCATGGGATGAGCCATGTTATCCACATCGTCTAATTGTTGAGGTATGAACCATTTTCTCTTTCATTTGGCAGAGCATTGTATGTTTTTTTTCCCTGATATAGCAATGTAGTATTTTATTGTTAACTATAATTTCTTACTTATCTGAGAATTAAGGTTCCTGGAGAGCGTGTGGTTGGGCTCTATGCTCTTGATGATCCAAGAGAGTATGTACCTGTACACCTAAAATCAACTTCTGAGGTATCCTCTTTACTCTTGCACCAGGCAGCAGAAGGGTTGTCTGGGAATATTGTGATTTGCAATACATGCAAAAGGGGCAAACCTGAAAAACCATGAATATACATGTCATTTTTATTCAGCATAAAAGTTTGAACTAAGGTGGCTTTTTCCTCATTTTCAGAAACCTGAAAGGACACTGCTGTTGTCAACCCACGCTGAGGGGGCAACTAAGGTTTGTTGCCGACTCTTATGCGAATTAAACATATTCAATTATGCATATAGCTTAATAATGGTTATCCTTGATCCAGGTGCTCAGCATAGTTGATTCAGCTAATCACATTTTGAAAGATCCGAAAGAGTCAATCCCCTCTTGGTTTCAACCGAAAAGGAAATATGAGCAGAAACCTGAAAATTTTGTTGATTATGAAGAGAAATTCTCTCTTTCTATTTCATGTATTGGTCTCTCCTTGATTAATGCCTATCCTGAGGTATATAAATCAATATTGTTCTCTTTATCTATTTGTGCACTTTCCTTATCAAAATCATTTAAGCTTCCATTTTTCGATTAGGAATTGCTTTTTGCCTATGCAAAGGATATTACTCTTACTCTGCTTCAGAGTCTAGATCAACAAAAGCTGTCTTTCCAAATCTCCTCATTGCAAATAGATAATCAGCTGCGAACAACACCGTATCCTGTTATCCTTTCTTTTAATCCAGAATACAGAAGCAGCGTAGCTGGTCAAAGAACCATTGATGGCATTGCAAGTATGAAAAGTGAAAGCGTGTTGCAAATTTCCTCTGAAAGCTGCCATGAACCTGTTTTTGACCTAGCCATAGCGACATGGAGGAAGGGGGACATGTCCTTGGTTTCGTTTGAATACATAAGCCTAAGGTGTCGATCAGTTCATAAAGATTTGGTTTGGTTTGGTTTGGTTAATTTTCCTAATGCTTAATTAAAATCTGGGAAATGTGCAGGGTGGCAGATTTTCGCCTTGAACTTGAACAGGAACTTATATTAAGCTTGCTAGACCTCTCTAGTTCTGTCTATGCAAGATTCGAGAACTCAATGTTACTTAATTCAAATCCATCATCATGTCCTCTTATATATGATATGGGGCTTATGCACTCTCAGATTTATGGAAATGTCAAAACAAGAGAAAATGAGCTGCATGGGAACGATGTTCTTACACATAGTAGGAGCCAAATAAGAAGCCCTTCTATACCATCAGTGTTTCCAATTGGAGCCCCTTGGCAGCAAATTCACTTTTTGGCTAAAAGGCAGAAAAAGATCTATGTAGAATTATTTGATTTGGCACCCATCCAGTTCACTTTGAGGTGAGTCACTGGCTATGTACATGTATGTGTGTGTATGTTCTATGCTTGCTGATAGATATTCATGGCGTATTACTGCCACAGCTTTTCTAGCGCTCCATGGATGGTCGGAAATGGTTTTCGTACAAGAGAATCAATTATCCATGTATGCAACCTTTTCCTTCTCTTATTTACAAAATTTGTTTCATTCTTCTTGTACATCAATATACATTTAAATTTTCAGTTTTCAGTTTGCAAATTCGTCATCCATTTTTTTTTGTGTCCTAATACTTCATTCTTTAAAATATACATAGAATTAAACACTCAACCCAACTACACCTTAAGCCAAATCAAATGGGGTCAGCTGCATCAATTTTCTTTTTTTCACTCAGCAGATTTGGTACATCTCTGGCAAGATGTATAAATATCTCCAAATGGAATAATAAGGAGAAATTGTTTTTTGTATGCCTTTGAATCTGGTGATGGTGAATTATAAGAAATAAAAGAGATATTGCCATAGTTATGGAGCTGTATCTATTCAATTTCCATTCAAAAGTTGATTTTAGCCTTGTATCATGGTGGCTGAATTTTGCTAAATTCAATTTTGGTATGCTATACGTTGCTTACAACAAATGTTGATTGCAGAGTGGTATAATGGCTTTTGCCGATGTTGAGGGAGCTCGAATTCATCTCAAACAACTGACAATTGCACATCAGATGGCTAGTTGGGAATCTATGCAGGACATAATCTTTAGGCATTACACTCGTCAACTACTTCATGAGATGTACAAGGTAAAAGTCTTTGGCTGGTTCAGTTAAATTCTTTCCTTGCGAGATCTTCTACCAACTGTACAAAGCATGAGTGCACATTGTGAACCTCTGAATCCTGCATATGCAGGTATTTGGTTCTGCGGGTGTTATAGGTAATCCCATGGGGTTTGCGAGGAGTTTGGGACTTGGTATTAGAGATTTTTTATCTGTTCCAGCCAGAAGCATTTTGCAGGTAAAGGATTTTATTAATTGTGCCCTGTTAATTCACTGTTGTAATCTTACAAAATACATTGCAGAGCCCAACAGGAATAATTACGGGCATGGCTCAAGGCACCACTAGTCTTCTGAGTAACACAGTTTATGCTTTAAGTGATGCAGCCACCCAGTTCAGCAAAGCTGCACACAAGGTATTTCAACATCTGCTAATGCTTAAATAATTCAGGGGGTCGACTTATATATGCATTTATCCAGAAATCTATGCAACTACTAACTGTCTCCTTTCAGGGTATTGTGGCATTTACATTTGATGACCAGTCCAGGATGGAAAAACAACATAAAGGTGTAGTTTTGCACACCAAAGGTGTAATAAATGAAGTCCTAGAGGTAAAGCACTGTCAATTTAAAGTAAAAAACTGCTGTTTTTCTCATGGTGTGTATTATGATGCAATTTTTGACATTGATGAACTGGAACTATGATATATGTGAAATTCATACAAAAACATGGTAAAATAAGGTTTGATGTTAGCAATTGACTTCGAGCATTGCAAATTTTTTAATGAACTAACATTTCTGAGGAGTTTTAGCTTCTGTATTTTGACATTTACTGCTCCTTCCCTTGACAAATGCATGTTGACAATTTCTGTAATGTTTAGAACTAGCATTTCGTTTTTCAGGTTTATGTGTCAAATTATTGATTCAAGGACTATTTAGAGAATGCACTTAAAATTATGCTTCTTGTTTCCAGGGGCTAACAGGTCTCCTTCAGTCACCCATTAAAGAAGCTGAGAAGCATGGTCTTCCTGGTGTTCTCTCAGGTAATCTACGATATCATTGTAACGTTTATGCTGCAGAATATTTGCATGTCATCTGAAGCACCATAGAGAAATGAGCTACAAGCTGTTCTATTGAACTGTGTGGATTGATGAAGTAGATGAAACCTCCCTGATGTCATCTCTTTTTTTTTTTTATCTTTTTTTCTGCTTTTTCTAATTTTTACTTAAGCAATTAGTTTGGTTATGGTTTTGGCTTTTCTGTAAAATTTAAGAAATTTACAACAATCGCCAGACATCAATTTGAAGTTGCACATCTTAATTGCCATAGATGACAGAAGTTTGTAAACTTTGAAGGTCGTATGTGCATAATTTATTGAGTGGGCACGAGGCTAGTATAGGTGTCAAATTTTCACCAAAGTAGCTTAGATAACTGGTTATTTGGAGGGATCCCGCTCAGTCCAATCCCAGAATGGCAGTTGACCACCTTTTCCTAGCCGTATTTCTAAAAGTGTAAATTGATAATTTTTGATAGAAGAGTAAGAGTTGAATGTTAAAATGGGTAAGATCTTTAGAGCTATTGACAATATTGAACTTCGTCAAGATCAGGTTTAATGGGCGTGGACCAAATATAACTAGAAAGAATAGGACTAGTCACTCAGATATTTAGCCCTTGTTGTTTACCAACTCTTTCAACACTTCAATTTTCGATGTTGGATTATAACACAAACAAAGTGTTTGATTTTCGTGGAATGGGAATCTCAAACCACAAGGTTCCTCATATGTTATTGATGTTTTACTTCCCATGGTCTTCTTGCAGGAATAGCCATGGGAATTACAGGACTTGTGGCGAGACCTGCAGCTAGTATTCTCGAGGTCACAGGAAAAACTGCGCAGAGCATTAGAAACAGAAGTAGACTATACCAAATAGGGTCGCAACGCTATAGGATGCGGCTTCCAAGGCCTCTGAGTAGAGAACTTCCTTTGAGGCCTTACTCCTTAGAAGAGGCCGTCGGAACATCCATACTTATGGAGGTAGATGATGGAGTAAGGCTAAAGGATGAAGTATTTGTGATGTGCAAATCACTTAAACAAGATGGAAAGTTTGCTGTCGTCACAGAGAGACTTGTAATGATAGTTAGCTGTCCGAGTCTGGTAGACTTGATGAAGCCTGGATTTCGAGGTGTTCCAGCTGATCCCGAGTGGCTTGTGGAATCAGAAATATGTTTGGATAGTGTCATCCATGTAGATGCCGCAGAATCAGTGGTGCACATTGTTGGTAGCAGTTCAGATGCCTTGCCGAGGCAGAACCAACAACAGTCTAGAAAAGTCGGTGGGGTAACGAGGACAAAGCACTGGAATAGTACTTCAACTCGTCTTCCACTTTTCCAGACGAACCTGGAATTGGCGTCGGATAAAGATGCCGACGACTTGTTACAGATGTTGCTGTCTTTGATTGAACAAGGCAAGGGAAGGGGATGGGGTAGTGTACATCTTCTACACAAAGGCAATATGATATGGAAACAGGGGAATTCTTGTTTGTCGCTAAGTCACAATCCGCTTTAGGACTGTACTGCCATTGTTTTCTACATATTACCATTAGGCAGCACAAGTATAGAAATTTCATACGTTAGTTGTTAGCAAAATCATACTTATTATGTGCATAAATTTTGTTTTTAGATTTTTCCCTATTATAAATATAAATATAAATATAGTCAAGTCGAGCCATGTTAAATGATTCGTTATTAATTATTTAGTTTAACTAAAACGAACCTTAAATTCAATAATTGATTAAATAATCGAATTAATGAAGGGTATTATTAACATTTAATAAAGACTATCTTTTTAAAACGAGAGAAATATTAAAATTATAAAGACTCGAGCATTATGCAATTGCAACATGTATAATTCTTAATCCCGCCGTCCGGCATTGTTGATATCCTTTTCTCAGTTATATCTGCAGAGCATTGAACGGCCAGCTGCATGATGGATGAGACACAATCCTTTTTTGTTGAAAAATGACCATCTTCAATCCTTAGCAGATTGGTGTCTGCAGTTTGAGTCACTCCATTGGACAATGTTTCTTTGACTCATTGCTTCATGTTCATTTCTCATCAAACATTTCATCCGTTGGCTTCTTTCTTGTGAAGGTTTCCATCAATAAAATGCCGTAGCTGTATATGTCACAGCTAATTGAAACGACTCCTTCACATCCATACTCTACAAAAGAAAACAAAATGACGGAAAACTTGCTCGTTAAATAGTAAAACACTATACTGATGGAAATATCACCTGGAGCCATATACCCTATAGTGGCTAGTGTGATGGTTTGCGTGATAGATTGGCCTTCACCAAGGAGTTTTGCAATTCCAAAATCACTTACATGAGCAACCATATCCTCATATAATAGGATATTGCTGGGCTTTAGATCACAATGAACGACTGGTGCTGTCTGACCATGATGAAGGTATTCTAATGCCAAGGCAACATCAATCATAATGTTCAACCTCTGAATGACTTCCAGGAAATGATTGTGAGAGTACAACCACTTTTCCAAGCTATAATTATGCATGAACCTCAGGACTAATGCTTTAAAATCAATGCTACTGCAGCTTGTGATTATTTTCACAAAGTTTCAATGGCGAATCATGCGTAATTGAGCCACATTCACAGGAGTTACCTTTGACCCAGATGGATTTGAGGTGTTGCCTGCCATGTGAAGTCCGCTGAAGACGAAATCATCCGCCTGAACCATCTTGGCAGCCTTGCAAGCTACCCCATTTACCAACACTGCCATAAAACAACAATAATAGTACTTAATTAGCAAACAAGTGTTAGCCATGAGCGTTTCCAAAAGAGACAAAAAAGTACGCACCTGGAGCATTGACATCTGCAACACAGTAATCTTGAAGCGGTGTTCGATCAGAAGCAAGGATAGAAGAAAATGACAAAGCAAGAAAACCTAATAGGAAATGAAAGCAAGCGGCCATTCTAAAATATAAATTTATAGTTCTATAGTAAATATGCACTCTGGAGAGAGGATTTTATTTCTCAAAACGAAGTATTCGAATAGCTGAACTGTGAAGAAACCAGGCACATACTGCTTCATCCATTTATCGGATGGATGCCGTCTTCCCACTTGAAATAAATTTTATTGCACATTTGTTCAAATCCCTGTATGGAATCGGTCCTCCCTCTATACAGTGGCCGGAGCCATAAATTCGATGAAGAGGGCTAAAAATTTAATTAAATATATATGAAAATAAATTAAAATTTTATTAATAATTTAAATACTAATATTTTAAAAAATAAACATATTATTACTAATATAAAATAATATAAACGAGTAGAAAGTTGAATTCTTCAATTTTGTATATTTTGAAAATGTTTGTAAAATCTATTCCTTTAAATATTTTTAATATTTATAATCAAACTCGTTTTATTAATAATATTTTGATATTTTTGTTATAAAGAAAATTGATAACTCGTTAGTTAAAGTCAATACATTCATCATCAAATGTAAGATAAAAATAAATTTAAAGTTGTTCATCCTTTATAACAAAATTGATGTTGTGCCTTTTCAATCTAAATAAAAACAAATTATATAAAATATGATTTAAGAATGTATTAATTAATGTAATTTATTTATTAATTAATAATCTACTCCTTATAACTCCCACCTAAAATAATGACTTAACCTATTTAAAAATTTATGCTTTATGCATATTATTTATATTATTCGTACATATTTTTAAAATTTCGACAGCATTTAATTACCTAGATATATAATAGTAACTATAATAATTTGTCATGAATATCATAATATACATGATAAACTATTATAATTATAATATACTCAGAAAACATATGAGTTATACATAAATAAAATTTTAAAATATGTTTGAATTACACATTATTACTATGCTATCAATGTAAGAAATAAATTTTTAAACTATCTAACAAAACAATTTAGTGGATTCCATAATTCTAATGAAAAATCCACTAAACGGGAACTAAGATTATAATATTTGTTGACTTATATTAAAATAAAAATTACTTTTAACAAACAAATAATAAATATGAAAATTAACTAGCAAAACAAATGAAAAGTATAGTAAATTCAATTAAATTAAACTATAATAAATTTAATAATATTTCATTTTATTAGTACAATAATTAAGTAAAATAAATATTATAATTTAAGATCAATTAATTACTTTAATGAAATTAACCTAAATTATAAGTTATTATTTAATTAATTTTTATTCTTCATAAATATTTATTATTGTATAATTAATTTACTTAATTGATAAATTTTTATTAACAAAAATAAAGTATTTGTAATTTCATTAATATTATAAATTTAATCTTTCTATATTTACATTAATAATAATAAAATTTAATATTTCAATAAAATAATCATATGATCATAATTAGAATAAATAAATAACCTAAACTAATTAAATGATATAACTATTATAGCTTAAATTAATTATTATTAATTAAAGTATTATATATTTTTAATTAATCTAATATAATTATTTGTAATTAATAATAAATTTTTATTAAATACTTATTACATATTTAATTAAATTAATTTATTAATGAAATTATGGAAAGAATAATCAATTGAAATTAAAAGTTAATGGATCAAAAGCCAGCCCTACACCCACCCCACCCTAACCCTCCTCAAAGCCAAGGCTTTAGCCCCCTTGCCCCTACAACTCATAATTTCTACTTTTAATCAAGCACTTCTAGTTCTAGCTGTAAGTGTAATATTTTGATATGGCTTCGTCAATTCTCTTACCATGATTTCTGGTGATCATCTTCTCCTTTTGTCATGCACTTGCATCCGATCCGACCTTACTTCAAGATTTCTGTGTAGCAGATGCAACTAGTCAGGGTACAGTTTAAGTCTCTAACGTCTTATGCCTTGAGGATGTTCGCATGGATCTCGTTTAAAGTTAGTTCATAATAATATTGCATGTTTTCTGACACATATTGTGGCGTTTCATGACAGTTGTAGTAAATGGCATTGCTTGCAAGGATTCCGAGATGGTTGAAGCCAGTGATTTCTTCTTGAGCGGATTTCACTTGGCAGGCAATGTATCAAACCCGACTGGGTCCAAGGTAACACCAGCTAACGTGGCTCAAATACCAGGACTCAACACTCTTGGCATCTCTCTGGCTCGTTTAGACTACGTTCCATGGGGCATCAACCCACCCCATACGCACTCACGAGCCTCCGAAATCTTGACAGTCATCCAAGGCAGTCTGGAAGTTGGATTCGTCACATCTAACCCTGAAAATCGCCTCATCAGTAAGGTTCTATATCAATGAGATGTCTTCGTATTTCCTGAGGGTCTCATCCATTTTCAAAGAAATGTGGGAAGTGATAAGGCAGTTGCCATTGCTGCTCTCAGTAGCCAAAATTCGGGAGTTGTTACGGTTGCAAATTCAGTGTTTGGATCTGATCCGAAGATTTCTAGCGATGTTCTTGTGAAGGCTTTCCAGTTGGATAAGAATGTCGTCAAGCCCTTGCAGTCGAAATTCTGAGGAAACCCGCCAGTCGCCAGATGCCACTCCGCTGCCCATTTGTCTGTCGTTGTCTGTCTTTTGGCATTTGAAATACAAATGCGTATGTTGTTCTAATATTTTTATTTTATTTATTATTTAGAGACTTTACAATATATTAATATTTTTTATTTTATTTATTATTTATAAATGATATTAAATAAAAGATGAATTAAGTTATTATTAAAATTAAAAAATGTGATTAAAAATAAAAAATATATATTTAAAAATTTGAGAATTCAAATATTTATTCCAATAAAAAATTAATATTTTAATATTTAATTAAACAAAATAAATTATTCACTCATCAAAATAGAATAAAAAAAAAACTAAAATTGTAATTCTTCCATACCAATTATTAGCGTGCAGTGTACGGCTAAATGGTAGCATATTGAAGTCGAAGAATTGGAACTTGAATACCCTTATCGTCGTCTGCGTCGCGCTTGACATCAAATTTACGTCTTTGGCCGGAGGATTTCAGATTCTGTAATCAAATATCAGTTTGAGCCAGCGATAATTGGCAATAGCGAAGCACAATAAGGTACGTAAAAGCTTTGCACAAACACCGCACAGCAATAATAATTGGTAATCTCGTTTCTGGATTTTTCTTTTCTTTTCTTTGATTTTTCTAAACTTTCGATTGACTTTCTTATGTTAATTTATTGATATTTTACTTTATTTAATTTGATTTCAATTTGTTGTTGACGTTGCAGATTCTAATTTTGTTTTCTTGACCTAGATCCTAAGAAGACTTTAATAGATGTGAGTTGTTTCTCTCTTTCTTCCGTTATTGTTACTCAATCTATTGAATAAGTATTGGTTTATGATCAATTTATTTGTTATTTGTGAAAATTTTTGGTGTATTTTGAGTTTAATTTCTTTGTTTTATTGATAGTATTTATTTCAATACATGTTTTACAGTTCATCTGTTGATTTCTAAGATTTGCTAAGGAAACACAGGGAAGGACTGCTAGTCCAATTAAGGGCTGGCTTTGTTTTTTCAATCACGGCTCTAAAAGGAGAAACGCCTATTAAGATCATAAGGGGAAAATCATGTGGTCAGTTGTTCCCTAAGTTTTTGATTGCTTCCCCTGCATTTCACGGTGGACGTGGTGCCCTACCTTCTGCTGGTGGGCATCCATCCGATCTTACTTTTCTTGCTGGTGGTGGGTACTGATACCTGTGTTTGAAGAATTTGACCTTCCTTCCCTTGGAGGGTGCTGGAATAGCCACACGCATATATTATTTTAGTTCTCTTTCCTAATTTGGAAAATACAGTATTAAAGCATGGTTGCAGTCAACCCGGTTAATGATAACATTTTACAGTTAGGATGTGCCAAGGAGCAGTTGGCTTGTCCACGTTTTTGTTCTCAAGGTTTGTGATTTTTATCTTACTTTCATGTTTTAATTTAACTGAAAGTTTCATTTACTAGGATCCATGCGTATGTTAGTATGTCTGGAAAGACTAGGTGTTAACTTTTAGCAATTCCAGCGAATTGATTGAGTAAATTGATAATTCATAATGTGTTGAAACAGTGCATGTTGGTTTTAAGATGCTAGCATATATGATCTGTGAATTGATGTTTGTCTCCATTTTCTGGTTGAAGACAGGATCCTGTTTTCTCTATTCTAATAAAATACAACCAACTAGACCTACAGGGCATCTAAATAATTGTATGAGTAAACTTGATTTGCGTAGTGGCAGGTAAAGTTGGCATGTGCTCTTTGTGCCTGCAGTTATGCCATTGTGTACCAACTGAATATTTATTGAATTCATGAGAAAAATTTTTAGCATTAGAATACACATTGCCAGTTTAAACCTGGTAGATTTAAATATGGTACCACAAACTCTGTTGATACTATGTAATAATGGCAGTTTATTGCTTAAGCTCAATTAGTTATCCATGCTTGTACTTGATGTCTTGTTATTGGTTTTTTTTCCAACTTGCAAAAGGAAGAAAAAAGGATCATCATTCCGTGAACATGATTTTGAATCTTTAATGATAATTATCAGGAATCAAAATCCCTGTGTACTACTTTGGGACTCAATATCTCCTAGGTCATAGCCTCTTTGGGGAACTTTCAAGCATGTTGGAAGAACAGAGTGCATTGGATTTTCTTCTTCTTGGACAGGTGATGAAGAATTTCTCATAGGAACAAAAGTTAACTGGTATTGTATTGAGTTGCAACAATAATTTGTGATATTGATTTGCAGTGGGAAGAGCAAATGTGGAAAGGTCATCTCAATTATGATGTCACTGGCTCTGAAATTAAGGTTTTATATCTCAATATTGGTCTTTGTCTACTGAAGCGTAATTTTGCCACCATGGAGCTTGATGATTTTAGTTTCTTTCTGCAGATAATTAGGGGGAGACAGAAGTTTCTTGCTCAGTTAAGTGGTCCTTGGAGTATGAATTTTTCACAAGATGATGAGAAGCATAGACTCTGCCATCTAGAGGATCCATTTGTGTTTGAGGGGATAAAGCACTGTGAGGAATTACTCTTTTGCATTACAAATGGTGATAAGGCAGAATCTGAGCTTGTTCCTTCAGCTTCTGTGCCTCATGGTGGCTTCTTGATTATTGCAAACGTAAGCTGGAGTGTAATTACCTTTCCTGAATTCCCATACATTCCTAACAAATGTATGATTGAAATTGTTACCATTACATATTCAAAATGCTTCTTTCTATATCTCTTTTTAAAACTCCAATTTTCAGCAGGCTGCCATTATGTAGGTTTTTTCCTTTCCAAGATCTATGGGAAGTTTATTATGGATGATAATACATCTTTGCAGATAATTCTCTGCAGGCTTTAAATCTGACATGTAAACTATTTGTTGTTTAAGGTAAACCCCATTGAATATGGTCATGTCTTCCTGGTGCCCCATGGTTTTGACGGTCTCTACCAAGCCATGGATGCGAGATTCTTGGAAACAGTCACAAGGGTTGCTGTTGAGATAAACAATTGTTCTTTCCATATGTTCTATGATGGTCCTGGGCATGCTTCTTCGCATCTATTTTTCCAGGTATTTCAGCAAAAAGAAAAGAAACTATGTTAAGGTTTTTATTCCATTTTAAAAATCATTAAACAGTAATGAATTTTTGGACACTGTTGAATATTTTAGATTTAGCACATCTCTATCTGCTCACTGCATGTAAAGAATTACTGTTAAAATTTCTTTTGATGATGCAGGCCTGCTACTTTCAAGATCTTTTACCGGTGGAGCGTTTGCCTGTTGATACCTTTTATTGTGATGGATGCAGGGGGATTCGTATCTCCACTGTCCTAGATTATCCCATCAGAACCCTCGTCTTCGAGAGCAACTGCAATCTGAAAATATTAGTGGAGGTTCTTGCAGAGACATGTTCCTTTTTACTGGATAAAAACATCGTGTATAACCTGATGATAGCTGATCGAGGCAAAAGAATCTTCTTGTTTCTTCAGGTAAAATTGGCCCCTATACAATTGTTGTTATATTCTAGATTTGTTGTCATGCGACTGCCATAAGAATTCTACAACTTCATATGCGGTGATGGCATCAAATTTGAAGTGAACATTTGTCACCTGCCCTAATCTTCATGTATTTTTTCATTCAATTTATTCAGGTCCAGACATCATCAATATCAACTGGGCTTCCTGCATGGGAGTGTGCAGGCTATTTTTTATTCAAGTCTCTGCAAGAATTTGACCGAATTACAGAGGCTTCCCTGCTTAAACGACTAAGCACCGCCTCGCTTGATGATGCAGGCTTGATGGCAGTGAAACAGCTTTGTTGCAGCATTGCAACTAAATTCGCAACATGAACCTTACTCGCCTTGACCTGTATCGGGTAACAAAACGTTACAATATTTGATTCTGAGTGATGTATGATACGATTGGTATTTGCACTTTGGTGAAACCACGCATGCTACTGTAGTTTCAAGTCATTGTTTGTGTATTTAGTACCAATGTGGATGGTGTGTGTGTGCTTTATCCATGTAGTTGGATTCCCATGTTAAGTTCCGATAAATGTTTTTGCGGCCATAGCTTAAAGCCTATTCTTTTATCTTTCCCCAAGTGTTGATTCAGGACGAAGATTTCCAGGATTGACAGAAGCTGATAAGCTCTTCATTGGTAAAATGGTTATTATTAATTTAACCAGGCACGTTTTTGCATGTTACTACTGAACTTTCCTACCAGCAGTAGAAACTAGAAAGTGAAAGGGAGTTTTTGGGGATTCAAGTTCCCTTCCATTGTCTGGTGAGAGAAGAAAAGATTATTTAATTGTAAGTTTCCATTTCCGCTCTTTGTGAATCTTATCCTTCAATCATAAGATGTAGAATGAATTTCAAAATTAATGAAATGGTATAGGAAACATATTGTACAAGTTGCTACGAACAGAAATAATAATTTTTGTCAAATAAACAGCAGAACCAAACATCATCATGATCATGTAATATTCTTATTCTAAATTACACTATTATAAGCTTTTAATATACGCATGGTACAATTGCAGCATTTTCATAGAAAACAAAATAAAAGAATATAACGAAAGAACATGGTTATGGCTATTAGTATAAAAACCAACATACATTTTTCTGCATTTATCAGCTTCTGGATTTGGATTTGTTTATGCTACTTATCCATCATTTCCATTCTCTTCCTTTGAAGATTCCTGCTCCTTCACCTTCTCTTCTTCATCTTCCATTGATGAACACTTCTCTTTACGCAACCATGCTTCATGCAGTTGCAATACATACTCTAAATGCCACAGAACTTCTCCCATTGTAGGCCGGTTCTTCCCTTCATCGGCTAGACATTTTTCTGCTATCTCCCCGAACTTTGCTAATGACTCTGGGCAATAGTTTCCTTTGAGACGTGGGTCGATGATGGTTTCTAGCGACCTCTGTCGCTGCCACCTCATTGCCCACTCTCCCAGGTTGATTTCATCCTTTGGCAAGGTTGGATTGATTACAGCTCGAGCGCAAACAACTTCAAACAGCACCACTCCAAATGAGTAAACATCAGATTTCTCTGTCAACTGCTGTCTACGGAAATACTCAGGATCCAGATATCCGAAGCTCCCTTTCACTGCTGTACTCACATGTGTACGATCCAATGATGGGCCAGTTTTCGACAACCCGAAATCGGACATTTTTGCTACAAAGTTTTCATCAAGCAGAATGTTAGTCGTCTTAACATCCCGATGAATTATACCCCGGTCAGCACCAGTATGAAGGTAATGAAGTCCCCTCGCAGCGCCTATGCATGCTTCTAGTCTTTGCTTCCAGGTTAAGGGAGGGAGATCACTCCCAAAAAGATGGCATCTAAGAGTTGCATTTCCCATGTATTCATAAACCAAGATCATCTCATTTTGTTCTTCACAGAATCCAATCAAGGAAACAAGATGCCTGTGCCTGAGCTTCGAAAGCATTTCAATCTCCGTTTCAAACTCAGCCAGGCCCTGCTCGGATTGTGGGTTTGCTCGCTTAATTGCTGCTAGAGTTCCATCTTCTATCTCCCCTTTGTAAACTTTGCCAAAGCCTCCAACACCAATCACTAGAGTTTCATCAAAATTTTTTGTAGCTGCACGAATCGCTGCCAATGTAAACCGCTTTCCAATCCTTGTTGAAACGGTAGATCCATGTGAACTCTGGGTTCCTCCCTTGCCAGTATCCATGCTACTTACGAAAGCACCGTGCAAGAAAAGAGGCCGCCATCCGGTAGCATTGTCTTTGGTGTCACTCGTTTCTTTCCTATAAATTCTGCAGGAGCAAAAGATGAAAATGCAGATAGCTGCAAGAATGAGAACAGAAGCTAGACCTGCTCCAAGTCCCACCCAAAGCATCTGAGATTTTGAATTTCTAGTCAGATTCCCAGTTGAACTAAACCTGTCAACATGTGCAAGGTTAGCATTTCGGCTCAGCTTGAAAATCTCAAGGCCATTGAGTAAAGCATCAGTTCCTGAAGCACCAGCCGCAGTGTCAGGACCAAGTTGAATCCATATCGTGTTGATTTTGGAGGAAATGGCATCGGAATAATCCTGATGATACCCTTTGTTCTTTCCCCGAGCTCGCACATAAACATCAAAATTATCAGCAGCAGTCCTGTTGTTGATGTAGATCTTGAAAATCCTCTGGTTTGCTTTGTCATACTCAAGCTCACAGAAATGCAACCGGATCAGATAATCAAAATCAGGATCCACTTCCAATTTCCATGACATGTTGAAGCTTTTCTCTGAGACTCCAGTATTGGACATTGCTCGTGCTGTTTCATAAACAAGAAGAGGAGCCACAGAGGAATCGTTACTCGAAGCATAGGTGATATTCGATCGATTGCTGATAAAAGAACCCGCGTTTTCAGTGATCATGTAGCCAGAATCCATTTCCCATGTCCTCCAAAAATTCGAATCTTCATTGGATTTAATCTCAGGACCTCCCACGTTCAACCTATACATTGTTTGGATCCCTCCTCCGCTCAAATTCAGATTGGCTTCGTTTCCACCAACTCTACTGACCGACTCCACGAAAATCCTATCCTTGACAGGAATCATCTCTATAGCATTTACGAATCCGAATGACCCTTTTGATGGAATAAACTCAAGTAAAAAAGAATCCAAATTGAACATAATATACTCCCTTACCAAGAAAAATGAACTAGAATTGCTCCCAGAGCTCTGAAGGAAGGAATTTCTGTGTGAAATCTCGCCTGGAACGTTAAACTCAGATAACAATTTCAGACCATTAGCCATTACACTGAAAGAAGATTCATTGACATTGTTATTCTCAAAAGGGAATGGACAAAAATGGAGTCTAACGAAGTAATCTCCTCGGATCCCTTTAAAGGTGTAATTCAGTGCATCAGTGAAAATCCTAGCAGTCTCATAGAGTGGCTCCAGAGAAGACTCACCGGAGGCGGTGGCAGAGACGGTGGAGGAACCAAGAATGATATTGTTATCGGGAACCAAGTCACCAACCCATCTCCTACCATCAACAGTAACACTAATATTTGTTCCACAATTTACAAGGTAAGATTGTGACTGAGCTCGGCCACTAGTAACAGATATGAACATTATCAGCACAAATACAAAACCTAAAACTTCTCCTTCATGGATCTTCTCCATTATATTCAAGAACCCAGATGAGAGTCTTCTACAATATACAGAAATTTCTTGAGAAAAATAAATATTATATATTGCATGAAAATCCCAACTCAAGAAAACAATCACCTCACAACAAAGCTACTTCATATCCAAGAATTAGATCATCAGGCCTCTCACACACACAAATGACAGATTCAACAAGCTTAAACAACTTGAAAAAGATTATCAAATTTCCAGGAGAAACATTAAGCAAATTACCATCATCAGGGAAACAAACCAAGCTTGGGAATTTAGTTGTCAAGTTAAGAATCAAGAAAGAAGTAAATCAAGAAAAATGAAGAAGACACAGATGCAATACAAACTTGCTTACAGTTACAGATCTAAACCAACAACAACAAACAAGGAGAAGGAGGAGGAGGGGGAGACAAGAAAAGGTCGGAATGGGAAGAAGAAAGAAGAAGAGATAAGACTGAAAGACGGAAACTTTATGTTGCTAAGGCATAAATGATAAGAAAAAAGAAGGAAGGTGGAAGGAAATGAAAGAAAACATTTGCTTGAAACAGATTGGGAACGGAGAATGTTGATTTCCATAATGCCATTCACAGTTGTATCGCTGAGGGGAAGAGACAAGAATCTGACATCAATTTTATTCAAAAGTTAAATGTAATAGTTTTGTAACTCTTGGTACCAAAAGGTGATGCCCTCACCCCAAGGGCCTCCACCGCCCGACCCGACGAGCATCGTGAGGGAGGGTAAATCATGGTATCCAGCGGCCTCCTAGACGGGGACCCAGGTCTTGGTGCCCACAAGGAGTCCACCCAGAGGGCGTTACTCCCACACTGCGGCTGCCA
>CANYBF013670826.1:0-10535 GCA_948192965.1 Dalechampia spathulata
TTTTATAGTGCAATGGTATGAATGATTGAGCTTGATTATCTAAGTTAAACATTTCTAGTTTTTCAAGACCTAATAAATTGCTAATGTTATGAGAAGAGTGGCATAAAGAGGAGTGGTTTCAAGTTAGTGATGTCCAAGCCAACTCATGTAAATTGCCATATCATAAGCGTATTTCAACTTCTTTGTTTTGAGTTTGTTGTTCTTTGTATTGCCTTTGCTTGAGGACAAGCAAAGATTTAAGTGTGGAGATGTTGATGTATGTCAACTTGCATGTTTGTTTTAGTAATTGTTGTTAGCATTTGTTGTTAAAATCCTTAATTTTATGCTTGATTTAGTTGAATTTGATGAGTTTGTTGAGTGTGTAGCATTAAGAAAGCAACAGAGAAGAAATGAAGCATTTTTGGACTTAAAGGAGTAAGTCACGATCGTGACATTCAAAGTAACGATCATAAATGAAGTGAGATGCAAGGAAGACACTTTCAAGTAAAGTCATGAGTGTGACATTCAAAGTCATGATCATGACAGAAGCTAATCCAAGAGGAATAGGAGCCAAGCCAAGTCAAGTCATTATCATAACATTAAAAGTCACGATCGTGATAAAAGGAAGGAAGCCCGAGCACCATCAAACAAGCAAGTCATGATCGTGACTTGCAAAGTCATGATCATGACTTCTCAATTATGAGCCATTTAAAACATTAAATTTACAGAAGATTGAGTGGGAAAATCATATCCATGGGGGGAATAAAAATAAAAAGCTTTAATGGAGACCTCATGGGCAAAGAAATCAACAAGATGGGCAAGGATATAAACAAATTGAAGTTAAAGATGGAGGACCCCCACTCAAAACATAAAAGGAGGATGGCTTCTAGGGTTAAGCATTCATTCACCATCTACACTAGCAGCAGTCCAACCCTTAGGGCAATTTTGTATAGTGTTATTCTTTGTTCCTCATTTCTTCTGGTGTTTTCTTCTAGCCATGAGTGGCTAAGTACTCTTGTGTAGGATTTGACTTCTGAATCCCTTGTTGGGACAACTAATTGTGCTTTGTTAATATTGTTATGAATGTTTATTTTTAAAGTTTGATTTTGGAAACAAAACCTTTGCTTTATGATTGCAACGAGAGTTAGATTATAGAATGCTTGTTCATTGAGTGATGTTCAATTCTAAAGGTTAGTTTTCTAAATGATTACTTAAGCTTTGTGATTGCAACAAGAGTTGGAATGTGGAAAGCTTATTCATTCTGGTTAGGTCGGTATGTGAGAGAGATCTACATACTCCTAATTCCTGTATGATCACTAGATAGTTTCCCTAATTGGAGGACCCTGATTATGACTAAGGAACTCTGAAGATTAGAGTGAGATTTAATTGATTTTGCCTCGAGAGAGGGTTTTGAATGTCATGGGATAACTTGGGTAACAATAAGCACATGACTGTCATCCTAGTTTGGTGATGATGATTTCAAGTCCTATGTTTCTTATCATTTGTGTTATCTTTTTGCCTTTAAATCCATTTCACTTCTTTATGTATTCACCTCAACATTTGCAAATAGTTACTTCCAAACACCAAACCATTATTATTGCTTATACAAACTATAAATTTGAGTAGTGATGGATAGACAATAAATCCTCATGGGATCGATATCTTACTATAATAATCTATATGCTTGCAATGAAGTAGTGATCAAAACTACTGTCATTTCAGGGATGATCATGCATGCCTTTTGGCCAACTTAAATCTTTGAACCATAATACCATGCATTAAGTGTGTTTATGCATCATTGACTTCCATTTGTTAACTATTATCTCCATACACATTATTATACACCTTTGCATTCAAGTACAAGTGCATGTATAAGTCATACATATGCATATTGGTATGTAAATCAAGTATTTAGAACATGTAAGCATACATAAGACTTATCATGAACATGTGTGAACATATAACATTAACTTTACTTCATGCCTCTAAGTGCATATTCTTATGTATTATGAAAAATTATAAGATATAGGTATGTATTTCATTGAGTTTAGGAGCCTAAAATGTCCATTCATTAAGGTGCCAAAACATAAAGTCATGTTACTATTCATTTGGTATGTTTTACTATTCATTTGATCATTTTTATTCCATGTTTCCTTTCTCTTTTCACTTAGTATGCATAAGCCATTATGTACCCCTAATGACAATCTTATGAATCATGAATGACACACACTTTTTATCCATCATCTCATGGACATCTCAAGGCATTAAACCATGCAAACAAAGTACCAAAACTTGCACATTTATGGCATAGAATTCAAACTTGTTGAAACTAGACCATTTCTACACATACTTGGACTAATTGAATTTTTAATAAATATTTTCGGCCTTTAACATATACAAGCCATATACCATTATAAACTAGACTAATCAAAGTTTAAATCAAGCTATAGCATGCAAATTATTTCATCCATTAAGGACTCCAAACATCAAAAGGCTGCATGCCTTAAAAGAGTGGTAAAATGTACTAAAATGCACATTTTCAGCATACCATGAACTTGCACCATTTTTACCCGTATCATAACCTCATTATATGGTCACTTTTAATGCATGAACATGTCATCCTAAGTTATATCTAAAAAATATATCCAGATTTGCAATCATACATTCACATCTTTCATAATACACAATGTTACACAACTTGCACATCAAGGTGAACAAGCTACCTTATTAGTGCCTTCATGCATACCTTAACCATTCAACTTTCAAATTGCATTAAAATCATACCATACTAGATGCAAGAATACATATACATGTTACACACAAACTCAAGTCCAATTGATCAACATGCAAGGCACATGTCTACACTTAAAGGCCAAGTACACACAATATACACACAGTACATGCTTTGCTACCCACTAATGAACCTTTTAGCATTTTCATGCCATAACTCACCTTTACATGCAACCAAACCCCATAATCAACATCTAAACACATTATTCAAATATGATTTCATAGAAACTCAAGGGCTACACACTTCTAACCAAATAACCATTATATCATTTCATATAAACCCAATTGTCTCTTATGTGCATCCAATGCTTGTATAACATAAGCATACCATCAGAAGGAAATATTAATTAGTTGTTAGACTAGCATAATAATATCAATTGTATGTAGTGATGAATTATCATGATGAAAATAATAATTTTTTCATAATACCATATATGCATCTTTGCCTCCATTACTCTTTTTACCCCCACACCCCTAAATGTTATTATTGCCACCATCATCTATAATATTATAGCTTATTAAGAGGGAAACATATCTCAAACTTGCCTCAGGAATAATATATCATGATGTCATCATCAATGTCACCATCTACGTTATTATAGCTCACTGAGGAGGGAACATAAGTCAATCCTGCCTCATAAATAATATATCATACTATGCATAATTAAGTAGGGAATAATATTAGAACTAATCTTGTAGAGGATAAACCTCAACTTGCCTTGGAATCCTATTAACATCATTATAATCATAACATCATCTCACCTTATTCCTCCATATATCATATGCTATAATGATTTAATGTATGAACAACTCAGTATCAGTATCAGTAACATGATGCATGTAAGTAATGATTTCAAATCATTCTCTATCAATATAATTCATAAGTAATATATAATTTCCAACCATCAATTATCTAAACAAAATAAATGTTTATATCACCATTGTAAATTTAAAAATTTGAAATAAAGAATATTGAATGAAGGGATTTAGTTTTCTTAGTGATTGAATCCTAGATACACATAGGGTCCATATCATTTATCATCATTTCATGATACATTTGTAAGTCATCAATAATTCATAACGCATAGGTAAATAATTACCATTTCAATGGAAAATATAAACCTATATAATCATACCAACTAACAAGCTCAACAATGTGATACCTCAAGAGACAAGACATCTCCTATAGTGTAATTATAAATCCCTTTGAATAGGAAATTAATAATTACCCTACAAGGGATGCTTAACTTTTTAAATTTTTTTGCAAGAAAGAATTTACGTCCTTATTAAAAACAATACCAATGGTAACATATATAGGTTCACCATTAATGAACATTAATAATCCTGTATATATATGGGCCATAATGTATTACAAACATTCAATATGTGTCATAAATAAAATATGTTTAACATATATAACAATTAGCAAACCATTCAAAGTTATAATATTTGATTATAAAAATTCTAAGTTGTATCACTCTAATTATACATGTTATATGTATATATATTGCAAGTGTTTTCCTACCAAAATAACAAAAGAGGAAGTTTCATAGATCTTGTGGCCTTAAGAGTTTATCGTGATAGTTCATGTTCTCTACTATCGTGTCCAGCTAAACCTCTAAACTAGCTGTTGATAACACTGATCCCCGTGCTCTCCCATGACACTAGTGTTTGCATTCACCAAATGATAAATGCTGGGAGAAATTTCAATGGTGCTAGTAAAAATGGTTACCAGCAATATAACAAACAAATAATATCATGGAAATAACCATTTTAGCACAAAATAAATCATTTCAGTATTTATCATATCTTGTATAAACATAGCCAGATAATTAAGTAACCATTGTCATGTGTATCCAATATCACTCTTTACTTGTTAACTTTATCATATAAACATCATACATTCATAATTAAGTACAATATGACTTTAAAACATATAGTTGTAACATTTTGCACTTTAATTTCATTTATAAAGCATGTGATATGTGATGAAATACGCTATTGAGAATGCAATAATGAATTGCACTCTCCCTCTATTTTTTCTATATCAATTCCTTTACCTCTGTGATTATGCACAATCCCGTACAAGGTCCAATATATTGGTACCTTTAGTTCCCATAGGAACATATCATATATTATACATATAGCTCTATGATTCCATATAGGAATACAACTCTATGCTTTCTTAAGGAAATCCAACTATGTGACCTAGTACGTATCAATAATAAACTCTGTTCAAGCTCTGTAACCATCTCTTCTTTATACCTCTTCATTATCATGTCATGTTATGCTTATGTAGGAATGTATGAATATACATGACATGATGTGTATGCATGCATTATGTTGTACTATGAACATTTAATAACTCATACATCATCATACTTTTATGAAAAGTTCCTTTAAAAGACCAATTATTGGTAATTGAATACTAGTACAAACCTATTCTAGATTTGCCCTTATCCACACATCTTGGTGACAGATGCAATTCTTTAACATGTAAGGAACATTACTCAATCATGACTTAAACATAAGACATTAAGGTCAATTTATATCTCTAAGTGTATATACACATATATTACAATGAATAATGAGGTTTAAGTATGAATAGCTTTAAGTTTAGAAGCTTGGAACATGCATTCATTAAGTTACTGAACATACAAGGCATGTTACTATTCATTTAGCAAAGTACATTATTCATTTAGTCATTTTCTTTCATGAAATCTTCATCTTTTCACCTTATTTGTTCATGCCTTTATGTGACCTCATGGGATAAGTTATGAACTATGAAAGGCACTCATATTCAAGCCATCATCTCATGTACAAATTAAAGTAGTAAGCCATGTAAATAAAGTATCAAAGCATAGACATTTAAGGTATGTAACTCAAACTTGTGAAAACCAGAAAATGCAAATACCATTTCTACGTGTACTTGGACTAAATGAATGTTGAAGCTATCCTCTCAGCCTTTAATGTAAACAAACCATATACCATTAAAAACTTGATTCATCAAGCTTTCATTCAAGTTATAACATGCAAATTATCTCATCTTTAAGGCCTCCAAAAGTAAAAAGGCTGCATGCCTTATATATTATGTTGAAATGCATTATTTTATTATCATTCATGTACCTTTCTACATGATGTCCCATTTTCATATGCCTTAATGATGTTGAACATAAGCATGCCATACTTAAAGGTCATTCAAAAATCTCTCAAAACTGTAAGGTAAATTATGAATCCCTATAAGAGATAATGGATGTTGGTATCCCACGAAGCCTCACTATCTCTCTGATATACAGCTTTGTTGGGCACTTCAAACTATGAATCCCTAAACTGCATCATGCTTACTCTATGTATGTAGAAGCTTTATAATAAAATCCATCATCATTCTATCCCTCTTCCACTCTAGAATAGGGAGTGGTTGTAACAACGCCATAGGTACTTGATGCTTAGACTTCACTCACTGACATACCAAGCATCAACTAACAAACTCTGCTATATCCTTCTTTACACCCACCCACTAGTAAAGCAGTCTAAAATCTATGTATATCTTAGTACTCTTTGGATGGTATGAATATAAAGTTCCATGGGCTTAATCAAGAATCTATCTCTTCAACTCTTCATCAAACAGAATGTAAATGCGACCCATATATCTTAATCAACCATTAGAATCTAGAGTTAAAAAATCCTAGTTACCTACTTTCACCTTCACTAATTATTTCTAATGTTCAGTATCATTCTAAGTAACTTCCTTGATGCAGTCTATCAATACAGGCTTAATCTGAAGTTGTAACGTAGCTAAGATATAATCTGGCTACACTATAAGAATTACATTCAAATATCAAATCTCTTGTTCTAATATCATCAAAGACTGTTGCAATCTAGGAAAGGTCTTTCTGCTTAAGGCATCAATTACTAGATTCACTCTCCCTAGGTGGTAATCAATTAAACAATGATAGTCCTTCATGAGTTCCATTTATCATCTCTACCTTAAATTAAGTTCCTTTTATGACCCTAAATACTTAAGACTCTTATGGTTAGTATAGATATAACACTTCTCATCGTAAAGATAGTGACGCTAAATCTTGAAGGTAAATACAATAATAGCTAATTCTAACTCATGTGTGGGATAATTACATTCATATGGCTTAAGTTATTAAGAAGCATAAGCAATCACCTTATGCCCCTACATTAAAACACACCCAAACCATTAAGCAAGGCATCATTATAAACAACATACTCTTTTTGTGTATAGGTAAAGTTAGAATTGGTGCTTGTGTCAAACATTGCTTTTATTGATCGAAGCTCCTCTGACACTTCTCAATCCACTCAAATTGAATATCCTTCCATAGAAGTATGGTCAAAAGGGTGGAAATCATGGAAAAACCTTTCATGAAATGTCAGTAATATCTTGCTAAACCCAGAAAGCTACATACCTCAATAACTAATCTGAAAGCTTGCCAATTCATAACTGCATTTACCTTGCTAGGATCAACTCTAACATCCTTTGCTAAAACTACCTGCTCGAGGAAGAGAACATAGTCCAATAAAAAGGCACACTTCAATAATTTCCTATATAACTACTTCTCTCTCATTTGCTACAACACTAAGCATAAATGCTTATCATGCTCTCTTTAATCCTATGAATAAATTAAGATATCATTAATGAATACCATAATAAACTGATCCAAGTATCCCTTAAAGATGGTATTAGGTTGCTAGTGTGTTAGTCAATTGAATGTTGCTAGTGTGTTAGTCAATCAAAATGGCATGACTAAGAACTCATAATTATCGTACCTCATGCGAAATACAGCCTTTAGAATACTGTTCTCTTGAACCCTCAACAGGTGATAACCAAATCTCAAGTCAATCTTAGAAAACACAACTACTCTTTTCAATAGATCAAACCAGTCATCTATATGAGGTAAGGAATGGCCACCTTATTCAGTTGCCGGTAGTCAATACATAACCGCATAGATCCATCCTTCTTCTTCACAAACAATACAAGTACACCCCAAGGAGATACACTCGATTGTATAAATCCTATGTCTAATAACTCTTACAATTACTGCTTTAACTCTTTCAACTTAATCAGAGCCATATGGCAAGGTGTAATTGATATTGGCTCAGTCCTTAGCATAATCTCAATCTCAAACTAGACTTCCTTGATCAGAGGTAACCCTGGTAACTCATCAGGAAACATATCTAGAAAGTCACACACTATCAGAATCTTATCCAATTGTAGCCTCTGATATCATGTATCAATTACATGTACTAATATAGCCTCGTAGCCTTACAATAATAGCTTTTGTGCAACCGTTATAGAAATCAAACTATGTGTTATTGGTGGTCTAATACCTTAATAAAAACTGAATCATAACCTAGATGGTGAAATGTAATAATCTTCTACTAATAATCCATTATTACCTAAAACCAAGATAACCAATTTATCCTTAGAATGACATCATACTCAATAAATGACATCTCAATCAAGTCTGAAGAGAAGATTGTATCTTGAAGGACCAATAACCACTGCTGATAAATTCTATTCATAACTATGTCATTGCCTAAAGGACTAGACACTAACATCTCATACCCCAATATCTCACTCGTGATATATAATAAACATGCAACCCTAGCATTATGTATGAGTGACTAGATAATGGATCAAACAATACTAACATATCATGATCAAGAATATAAAAATTATCAATTACCACATCCGTAATTTGTAGCTCCTCTCTCTGCCTCAAACTATAGACTTGTTCTGATGCCCTTATATACTAGTTCACCAAACCCTTACTGCTATATCTGCCTCTATTGCTTTAGCCTCTACCACATCCTCTCTGAAATCACTAGTTTGAGAAACCCTAGATGCTAACTGGGCCATAAGATTTTACTGGTATGATTCACCCTTAACAATTGTATAAATGGGCATCACTCTATAGTTAGGACACTCTCTAGCATAATATCCTGTGCCCTTACACCCATAACATAAATTAGTCCTAATTTTGCAAGCTCTAAAATGATGTTGGCTACATGTACAACATGGTCTGGGCCTCACCTTAGAACTACTATGACCAGTAGATTGCTCACTTTATGCTCTGCAAGGTACCGATGGTGTAAATCTTGATGGTCAAGGTACAAATGATCCTCCAAACCTGCCACTCTTTTGTGAACTAGAAGGAACACTAGGGCTTCTAGACTGCCTCATAACCTACCTAGCTTGGCTATCCTTCTCTTGGAACATGCACTCCTAACTTAGGGCGTTAGCCATTGAGGCAGAACATTATCATAATTAAACCCATGAACTAGAGATTTAATCCTGGGCCTCAAACCTTGCTCAAACCTCTTGCACATCTCTCTCCTAGTGGTCAAAATGTTACGAGTGTAGTAAGTAAGCCATGTGTACTCGCTCTTGTACTTCGCTACTGATAGACTCCTCTATTTCAACCTTAGAAACTCCTGTAACTTATGGTCTCTATAAGTAGTTGGGATGTACTTCTACCTAAATTCTCTCTAAAAATATACCTAAGATAAAATAAGAGGCTTTACTGGGTGTGTCTCATGGTAACGTATTGTTAAGACTTCATGGAATCATCTTCCACCACTCATAAGCATCATCCTGGGGCAAAGAGATTATATACTCAAACTTTATATCATTATAACAATTCATCTACCGAAAAACTCCCCAAATGCATTCCAACCACCTCTTAACCATGTAAGGATTCATAGTTCATGAAAAGTTCGTAGCTCTATATGCCTGCAATTTCTTAAAATCCCACTTTTGTTCCTCTCTCTTTAAACAACCGAAGGTAGAGCTAGTAAAACCTAATAAGGCTATCCCTGAAAAGTGTGGAGAAACTGTGTAAACTATGCTATAATAGGATCTACCCTTACAACTATAAATTGCTCAATAAGAGGCACTCATTCAGCCTATTCCCCTTGTTCAAACTATCTTGAACTACCCTCAGCTTGTTTATCTGCCTCGAATGTACCATCTTGGGAATTATCTTGTTCCCATTGTTCAAACTATCTTGACCTACCTTCAGCCAAGTTATCTACCTCAAACGTACCTTCTTGGGGATTAAAATTAGCCTTGCCTTCTTCCCCAATAATCATAGCTTTATCTGTCATGATCAATACTCTATAACAATGCATAAGAAATAACATTAGTCAGTAGAAAGGACTAACAAGATTCATATTTATGCAACTTTTCACCTTTAACAGTAAACATAATCATATTTCAAGCTAACCTTAGCTTTGATACCATTAAAATATGTCACACCGTAAGTGGCGAGACATGCTCCCATAGTGTAATTACAAATCCCTTAGAATGGAAAATTAATAATTACCAGACAAGGGATGCTTAACTTTTAATTTTTTTTACAAAGAAGAATTTATGTCCTTATTAAGAATAATACCAATGGTAATATATATAGGTACACCATTAATGAACATTAACAATTCTATATAAATATGAGCCATGATGTATTACAAACATTTAACCTATGTCATAAATAAAACATGCTTAACATATATAATAATTAGCAAACCATACCAAGTTACAACATTTGATTACAAAAATTCTAAATGGTATCGCTTTGAGTATACACATTATATATATATATATATATATATATATATCGTAGTTGTTTTACTGCCAAAATAACAAAAGAGGAAGTTGTATAGATCTCAAGGCCTTGAGAGTCTGTTATGATAGTCCGGGTTCTCTAGCACTATGTTCAACTAAAACTCTGAACCAGCTG
>CANYBF013671394.1:0-13651 GCA_948192965.1 Dalechampia spathulata
AGGAAAGTAATAGATGAATAGTGATTTATAAATAGTAAATAATGCTTTAGGCATTATTGTTAATAGAAAATAAGAAATATTTAAAGAGTAGGAAATGATATAGTGCCAGTGATTAATGTAGCTCACTATGATTGATTTAAATGTGATGTCTTTAATTTTGTTTATAGCACCACTGAGTTTTATACTCAGCATTCATCATTTGATGGATGCAGGTTAACAAGTAATTAGAGCGCATGGATTCCAGAGCACCAGTTTAATAGAACTCATGTTGAAGGCAAGGGCTTGGAAGGGTTTTATGTTTTATTTTTTATAGGAATTTTATATAGTATAGTATTGTAATAAGGCAGTTAAAAACATGGGTGCAATATGAGTTTAAATATTCATAAATGTTTTTCATTAAATAAGAATTTTATATGTATAAATTTACATGTATCATTTGTTTAAAGTCTAAATCACAAATGCTTTCCAATTATAAGTTTTACAAATGTAAAGTTTATTTTAAATTCTAAAGAAAAAGAAATAAGACATCCCTTGTAGGATAATTAATCGTTTCTATATATTGGAGACTATTCCTTATTCTATGGGAGCATGTTACATCTTGGAGCAGGGTGTGACAGATTAAAGGCAAAGCAATTACTGAATTCTTAGCATCCAGGCCGATGGATGACTCTGAAACCTTTGAACTGCCCAGATGAGCACTTAGGGGTAGTTGATGTCCAGAAATGATAGTTGCACTTTGATGGCGCAGTCAATAGAAAAGCTGCATGTATATGAGTTATGTTAATCACTCCTGAAGGTGAACTCATTATGCTTTCAAAGCGGCTGAGCTTTTCAGTCACCAACAATATGGTTGAGTATGAAGCATGTCTCTTCAGGCTAGAAGCATTGCTAATGATCAGGGCCCAAGATGTACAAATATTCGGTGATTCGATGCTTGTTATTTACCAATCCACGGTCGAGTGGGATGTCAAAGAAGAGACACTCAAGCCTTATACTGAATACATGAAGCTCATGATTTGCAATTTCAGCTCCTGCCAATTCATTCACATGTCGCGTGAAGAGAATTAAATGGCTGATGCCTTGGCCACACTGGCTTCAGTTTGTGAATGACCGCAAAGTCAAATTCAACCTATATTCATCGAGCAGTTGAGGATTCCTTGCTATAAGGGAGAATGGGTTATGGTGCTGGACCAACCTGATGAGACCCATGGTACGCTAATATCATGAATTTTCTAAGGACTGGTACTTATCCAGAAGAAGCTAATAGAACCGATAAGCTAGCTCTATGTAGGCTAGCATCCAACTTCACCTGGCATCAGGGTGTTCTCTACAGAAGAACGGCAAATGGTCTACAACTTTGATGCATATTGGGGAAGGACATTAAGTCAGTCATGGAAACGGTACACGCTGGTGTATGCGGGTCCCATATGAATGGATTCACGCTTTACAGGAAGATCTTACGCCAAGGATACTTCTGGCTCACTATAGAGACAGACTGCATACAGTTTGTATGGAGATGCCATGAATGCTAGATTCATGGAGACCTGAGTCACCTACCACCAGTCGAATTGCAGAATTTGACAATGCCTTAGCCATTCTCAGCCTGGGGAATTGACATCATGGGTGAGATTTATCCTAACACTTCCAACGAACATCGGTACATACTGGTAGCCGTAGACTACTTCTTTAAATGGGTGGAGGTAGAATCCTACAGTAAACTGGGGGTAAAGTAAGTCACCAAATTTATAGAGAAGAATCTCATATGCCGATATGAGGTACCGCATCACGTGGTGTCAGATAATGGAGTACAATTCTAAGGCCAAGTTGCTCACTTGCTGGAAAAGTACGGGATCGAGCATCATCGATCTTCTCCTTACCGCCCTCAAGCTAATGGGGTGGTAGAAGCGGCTAACAAAATGATCAAGCATATCTTAGCCAAGATAATACAAACTTATAGGGACTGACATGAACAGCTGCCATTCACCTTATGGGGTTACAGAACCACTATAAGGAGTCCTATGGTTGCCACTCCTTACTCTATTATTTACGGGATAAAAGCCGTATTACCAATCGAAGTGGAGCTGAAATCACTTTGTGTCATTCTAGAAGCTCAATTGCCAGAAGCTGAGTGGAAAAGAGCCAGGTGTAAACAACTGATCACTATTGATGAGAAGCGGTTGAAGGCTCTCTATCATTTACAGCTTTACAAGAAGTGTATGGCGAACGCATTCAACATAAAGGTTAAACATGTAGCCATACAGGAAGGTGATCTAGTCCTAAAGCAAGTCAAACTAGCTATCTGCGACCCTTGTGGAAAGTTTAGGCCCAACTGGGAAGGCCCATTCTTAGTTAAAAAGATCATCTCCAAAGGCGCTGTCCGCATCTCGGATTTGGAAGGCAATGAATTCTCAGAACCTGTCAACCTTGACCGGCTAAAGAAGTATTTTGCCTAGAGCATAGGGTAAAAGAAAAGCAAAACAAAAAAATGAAAGGCCTGGTGAGCTGAAAACCTCTATAAGTAGTTCACCCAAAAATTAAGGCAAAGAAAAATATTTGCTCCAATTGCTCCATAAATCGAGGCACCAGCCTTCCTCCTTCAAACTCTGTCAGTCGGGGTATAGTTTGTCGCTGACCATATTGTTGACAGATCTTAGTAGGACTATAGTGCGTGCAACGCCTGAATCCCGACAGTGGGATACAATCTATGTAGGTCATCACAGTCACATGCTGTATAAGCCATCAGGGAAAGCTCCACCTGATCTCACTCTCAGGTCAGGTCCCCATCCACTCCAACCAGCCTTGGAATACCATCGTCTTTGCCTTGTTGAAGGCATAGCCCCTCCACATGTGGCTATGAGGGAGGTATCTCTGTGGGTCCCCTGCTGGCGGTGCCAGAATCCCAAGTTTCTCTTGAAGCCAAATCTATAACAAAAGAAAATAAAAATAAAAGCCCGCTGAGTTGAAAACCTTGCAAAAGGCAACTCAGGTAAAAGTTAGAGTGACCCACTGAGCTGAAAACCCAAGGGGGCAGTTCAGGAAAAAATTAAGGTCTGAAGCAAAATAAGCAGCCTGATGAGCCAAAAACCTTGCTAAAGGTAACTCATGCAAAAATCAATGCAAAAACATAAATTTTCTAAGTTGAAAACCTGCAAAGGTGGCTTAGAATTCTCACCTGTAGAAGAAGCAGACTCCCACTGAAACGCTCAGACTGTCCTCGCTTCACTTTATCCAGACCAATGATCGTCTCTGCTACAATCATGGGAAAAGGGGTCTGACCCTGTATCATTTGGTCTACGACAGGCCCGATTAGCAAGTCTCCATAACCGGATGGATCGACGAACAGGAATTGCGCTAATAATTCGAATCTAGTTACCCTTAGCCATGAAGGGGTATCTACCGACTTTCGGCCACATAGTCGAAAAAGAGCAACGACATCCACAGAATCCTCTGTAGCTAAGAGAGACCTCACAGTGGTTAGGTCGATGTCAAAGGCCCTCATCAGATATAATTTTACTTCTCCTATTTACGCACGCATCGTCAATATTGTCGACATCTCGCAAGTGACTCCAATGATAGCAGCAAACTCCTCGTACATTGGACGCAGCTCAACATGTCCGAACTGAAACACATTGACCACCGGATCCCAGAATTGAACAGCAGCATGTAAGAAAGTGTTATTGATCATGACTTGCTGAAAGGTTCTCAGGTATTCCAGTCCGATCTCATCTAATTGACTCTACTCATTGTTACCCCAGCGGTGGGAAAGAGCACGAAAAACAGATAGTGATTACTGAGTCATTGTATATTTATTTTCTGCATAGAAAAGCAAGTGAATTATGTTTTGGCAGTAAAATGTAAAGCATGGGATATATATAGCAGAAAAAGGGCATTGGATTCCATTATTAAATCCAAAAGATCAACAGTACAAGCATTTGTCTATTTTTATAGTTGGTATGCAACATCCCTAGCATACTAGGCATGCATTGCCAGACTATAATGCGTTATCTTATTCTAATACAAAAACTATAGAGTTCTGATATCATGCATATGGTAATTTGAGGTCATGTCTTCTCTACGCATCATCTTCCCCTGAGTGGTCATCATCAGGGCTAGGACTGTCTGGAACCTCGATGTTGTAGAACTCCAGACGCGCCGTCAGTCGTGCAATCTCTCGGCCCATCTCCTCAGTCATCTGAGCATAACGATCACGCTCCTCTTGCTCTACCTGTCTGCTAGACTGCAAGCATAAACATATAGGCATAGAAGTCATGTATCCATGCATATCTAGACACTCGCATTTATAACAGGTACTCATCTGAGCTGTTAGCATCTCCGAAGCATGATAACGGTGCAATCCTATCAACAGCCTTGAAGTATCAGCCATAGCATCCCTAAGTACCTGCACAGGTCAAATGCATGTAAGACTGCTAAAGTCAGAGCAAATACAGAACACGTGTACGCACATGGGTAGTGTTTAGAGGATCAAACTCAATCTCACTCCTTGCTGGCACCGGGAAGGAGGTTTCATAAGGACGACCAGTCTCGTTGTAAGTAAAGATTAAAGGGTTCTGTGGCCATATCAGTTGGCCTTCCATGAAGTCTACTGGATGCTTATACCTCAAAGGCACCTCTGGAGTGCCAGACATTGGCCCCAATGGGACCATATCAGGTTTAGAGTCTCGAGACCTCTTTGAGGCACCGCTGCCCTGAGAACCGCCAACAGTTGATGAGTCATGATGCCACCTCGACTACCATAAAGATTGGGTCTGACACTAGTCCCACTAGCTCTATCACGTAGGCCTCTACATATGGAAAGCTCTACAGGTCCCAATAACCTCAACTGGATGAAAGAGGGATAATCAATTGGTGACTCAGACAGAGGTTTCCACCCGGGAATACCATTCAACACAGTAATTATTTTTGAGTTAGTCTCAATACACGATGCCTAGAACATCACTCTCTGGGGTGCAGCAGGCTCCACTCGACTCTCTGGCCCTAGACACCAGTCTACAATGCGCTCGCCCAGATAAAAGAGTCTGCTTTCAGGACTCTCCAATAACATGTGTTGTTCATCCTTACGCATTGAACTAGTCAAGTACTCCAGCCTCAGGTATATATTACTCCAGAGATCAGGATGCACCTATTCCAAAAGCAGCAAGAATCAGGTATTTCTCAAACCAGTTTAGTATAGTTTAATGCTAATTAAATTGTTTCTTCTTACCTGATCTTAGGTTAAATTGTTTAGGTGTACCCTCAATTCATCCATCATGTAATCGAGCCTCCATCGTTGTATGCTCCATGCTTGCATGCGTGGAAAGCCAAGAGGTACTCCATGTGGAATTTTGGGTTCTGGCAACAACCCAAACTCATACGCTATGATTTGCAAGGTCAACATACACAGTCAGTAAGACTTAGATAAACACTTCAGTAACAGAATCAGTAGAATTCTGCTTACCTCTATAACCTGCCAGTAGCCAATGAAGCGATCTCTGCACTACCTACTACAGAAATCTAGCCCTTGCATCAGATGGGCTAGGCCGGTACTGCCCCAGTCATATCGCCCGATAGCCTCTAAATCACGGAGAGCCCATAGTACTGACATATGAATGTTGTTTCGTGCGTCATTGAATAGAGTACACCGTAGCACATACAGCAGAAAATTGCAGACAGTCCTGCGCACTTTAACCTGATGATTCCAATAAATATCCCCGGGGTAATCATAATCTTACCTACTGGCAAGTGAAAGGTGTGGGTGGAATCCATCCACCGCTCAATCATAGTAGTGATGACAAGTCTGTTACACCTCTTCTCTACGCCAGTGAAGCAGGAAATATATGGACCGAAGCAGCTACAGTCCACTCTCACATGAATCTCTCAAGACAGTTGGGAATACCACTCGAAGACTCCTCGGATGCTGCCACTGCCAACAACTATTCGCTCCCTCTGCAAATCACAGAATTCAGGTCAGTTTTCAAACTAAATTATAGAATGCACACAGTACTTTCAGAGCTCCTCTACCTCAACCCTAAATGCACTTATTCATGCCTATGAATCCCTAAAATGCCTAAACGGTCAAAAAACATGCATTTAGGCCCATTTTTCACTGCTATGTGTGCCACACATAGCACTATGTGCACCACACATAGGCTATGTATGCCACACATAGCAAAACCCTCACCAAAAATCACAATTTTCACCGAACCATAAAAAAAACATGCGCATACCTAAGCCTAGCTCTAGCCTAGAACCTAATTTAGGCCAAACACTATCCAAAATGCAAGGAAAATAGCCTAAGTTCAACTTTTGGAAAAACCACAAAAACCAAAAAATCGAGCCAAGTTACAGAAAACTCACCTTCTCGGGAGGAACTTGGGATCGATGGGAGTCTATGGCAAAGGTCTTAGCAATTGTATCACCGAAATGAGCCCCAAAATAGCTGTGACGGGTTGTATGCTCAATTAGAGCATAGCTCGAGACAGATTCCGGGTCCTAAGGGGTCGGTTGCATCCTAATTCCAGTCATTCTCGTAAAAATGCAAAATTTTTAGTATGGGGTTTCAGAGAAAATAAAATTTTGGAGGGGAAATAAAATGATTTTTGGATTGGAAGCCAAGAAATATAAAATTTCCTAGCTATGTGCGCCATGCATAGGGGAACACGCTCCTTCCACTATGGGAGTCTGCTAATATGTGCCTATGGCCCACTAAGATGCACATAAAAAGTTAGGCTTTTGGTAAAAATTTCAGAATTTTTGGAGTTTGTTTGCTCCGTTAAGCCCAATTTTCAAAACCCACAGCGTCTGAAAAATCCAGAAAATCAGTCAGAATGTAGCAGACTGATACCCAAAAATTCAGGTATTTTTCCTATACCATTTCAATACCAATTTCATTGACAAATTGCTTTTCCATGTTTAGTAAAGACAGGAAATTGATCCAACAGACGATCAAAAATAGTCAAGCCTTTAACTTCTGATCAAGCCGTTGAATAGATAGTGTTGCATTCTGACAAAGGGTCCTAAATGTAGACTTTGGAGATAAACAACACTTATTTGATGGCGCGAGAAAAAGATCTGACGATTGATCACCCCGACCCAGCAGATGGTCATCCTGGTTCCACCGCTGAACCACCCGATCCAACAGAGATCACAGAGTCAAGCATTTGACTTCAAAACCCTAACGCATAGGCATCTACATGCCAACTTCAAATGATTTACTCGCAAGGAAGCCATCGGTCTTGTAGTGACCACCGGTCAGCCCTGATCGGAATCGCCTGAACGCTGGGCTCCCAATGATAAAGCTAGGATTCTTACTGGTCAAAACCATCGACCAGAAAATGTCAGAGACCTAGCAGAGGATCCCAAATGCCGTTTTGGAGATATTTGACATTTATATGATGGCACAAGCATTAACCCTATAGACTGTCATCCAGGTCTCATAGTTGACAACACGATCCAGCAGCAATCGTAGAACCAAGCCTTTGGTTCCTAAATCCTAATGCATAGGCATCTGAACGCCGACTTCAGATGATTCACTTGCAGCAAAGCCATCAGTCCCGCTGAGGACCACAGATCAGCGTTGATCTTCCAGCCCGAGCATCGGGCTCCCAGTGGCAGGATTGGGTCGTAAGCCTCAACATGAGTAGCATATCAATATTGATCTTCCAGCCCGAGCACCGGGCTCCCAATGGCAGGATTGGGTTTCAAGCCTCAATGCGTGCACCTCGCGAGTCTCAGCATGGGCATCAGGCCTCGACACGAGCATCGGTCAGGTACCTTTCTTACTTCCCATGAAAAGTCATGTTGTGATCAGATCTCATTTTGACGACTTACACTTTTGTCGCCTCAAAATGGTCTTGATCAGGGGGCAAACTATTGACCCTGACTTTTCACACTCGTGCAATATCGGGTTTCTCTTGATTCGGCTCGGTATTAATCCTTGATATCGACCCCGATTATGCACATATGCCTCTGTGGCTTCCCCTATGCATTCCGGTGCACAAGGCACATCTTGGTTGGTGGGGTCCACCACGGCGTCTGGCGGGACCCACCACCACATTAACCTATTCTAGGCATGTTGTGCATACAAAACACACTTTATTTTCACCTACGCGAGGCAGGGCTTACAGAATGCAAAATATGGCATTTTGGGTTTTTGGCACTATTCACTCAAAATAGTGCATAAGTGGGGCCCACCACCGCTATCGACTTATTCTGTTCATTTTGTACACACAAAATGCCTTATACTCACTACATAGCACTTGGCATGCCAAATGCTGTATTCCGGGACCACTGCGCTGTAGGACCCATCAAGCACTAGTAGGGCCCGCTACCCTTATTAGCCTATTCTGTGTATTCTATACTTATATAATACATTGCATAGCTGCCTTACGCGAGGCACATCCCGTGGCATCCCGAATGCTATATTCCGGGCTCGTTATACTATAGGCCCCGCCAGTCATTAGTGGGGCCCGTTACCCATTGTAATCCATTCTGAGTGTTCTGTATGCACATAACACATCCTACTTGCAGCCTTACGCAAGACAGAGTGCTCGACATGCCACTTGCCACCTTTTGGGCCCACTGTGCTGTGGGGCCCATCGAGGCACTTATGGGGCCCACCACCTAACTTAGCCTATTTCGAGTGTTTTGCCTATTTCGAGTGTTTTGTGCACACAGAACACATTTTCTTTGGTGCCTATGCGAGGCATGACTCTTTGGCATGCCGAATGCCAGTTTGGGCCAGAATAGTATCGAAGGCCCTAAAATGAGCCCATCAGTGGAAACTCGTCGTTCGGGGCTGAATTTGACAAAACTCAAAACTACAAAGTGACTCGTTTTGCTTGTACGGGGTGGAGTGCATAGCCCTATGCGCATCGCATGTTGCATAAAAAAAGACGTTTGGTCAGGAGCCTTCTCGGGACCAAATCTGGAAAACCTTTGTACTGCAAAGTGTCTTCATATGTCAAATGACGCTTGTTTAGGAGCCTTCTCGGGACCAAATGGGATGTAAGCCATATTGCATAATGCCTTGGCATATAAAATGATGCTTATGGGTCATGGGGTGCGCATCCCAATGCAACCCCAATGGGCCCTATGCAATGGGTCTAAAATTATATGCTGCGCATATAGCACTATATGCAAAATATATAGGCTATATGTTGCACATATAGCCTTATGTGTGGCGCATATAGCCTTTGATTTTTCAAACCCGGGGCCAAAAATTACAAAATTGCTACGCTCGATTTTTGCTCTATAAATATAGAGCTCGGGCACAATTTTAAGGATCTCGAATTTGCTCTGAGAGCAGCCAAACCTCTGCCAAAATTCTCTCAAAAATTAATTAAACACTTAATTAATTAAATCCTTAGGATTTAGAGACAAATTGGCTTTAGTTAGGCTTCCTAAACGCGTAAGGAAGTAAGATTAAGGAAGAAAAGTTCATACTACAAGGTAATTCTTCCATTTTTCTTCGTTTTCCCTTTATTTTGCTTAATTTTTGGGACTATATGCTACGCATATAGTCCTATGTGCGCCACATGTAGCACATGTATGGCGCACATAGGCCTATATGCTACGCATATAGGCCACAGATTTCAAAGAAAAAGCTTTTTTTCTCCTGATTTTCATCAATTTTCTTCCTGATCTGGCCACTCCAGTGGCATTCAAGGCCTTTCCATGCCTTGGGTGTCCTAGATCTGCCTTAAAACCTGCTGGATCTTAAATAATTTTAACTTTAAAATTATTTTTCATGAGTTGGATGCCAATCCACAAAGCAAAACTCGATTTTCGGGTCCGATCTACCTAAATCGGGGTCGGATCTAGGGTTTCTACTGAAAAATCTTTGATTTTTCTCCCATTTTTCAAACTAGATCGGCGCACATAGATCCTGGTTTTCACAGAAAATCCCGTTTTTCGCCATCCGCTTTGGATCTGAATTTTCCAGTGACTCCAGTAGCTTCTTTATACGCTTGAGGTTCTGGATCTGTCAAAAATTGTCCAGATCTAATTGATTTTAGCCTTAAAATTAATTATTCCAATTAATTGCTTAATTAATTGTTTGGTTTGCAAAACTGGAGGCCGATTCATGCTTAAAATGAGGTACTGTCTTCATTAAACTTGCATATTTTAATCTATAAATCATTTCTGTACTGATAGATTTAATTTTCTTACAGATTTTCCAACTATGTGTGCCATATATCATGCTATGTGCGTCACACAGTCTATGTGTGGCGAACATAGCCTGATGCGCGGCACGCATATTTCACATTTTTCCAGAAAAATCGTATTTGGGACCATATTTCATTGTATTTTTGACAGATCCAATGGTATTTGATGCTTTATAGTGGCTCAAATATGCTGGATACGTCATAAAATAATTACATTTAATTAATTTTGACCTCAAAATTAATTTTTATGATAAAAGCCATTTTTACTCATATAAAATACGATTTTTGAAAGGATTGGAATTAATTGGTCAAGTGGCTATATCTCCAGTAATTTTTTTGTGATAATAGCCCTCCTAATTAATTTTTCATGATCAAATAAAAATAATTTTGCTAAAAATTATTTTTACAAAATTAATTTTCACGATCCAGCTCGTGTTAATTTTATCATTATTGCCTAATAATTATTGGATTTTGACTCTTGGTTCATGCTTTTAAATGGCACTGGACTAGTCAAATAAATCCTAAATTCATTTGCTACTAATGAATTTATTTATTTATTTTGCATATTAATCCATTCGTGCATTTTGGATCGTGCAAACCCGAGGAGTAAAGGGGTATTACTTAATACCCCGGGAAATTATGTATGCGAGGACATTTGTGTAATAGGGTAGATTATTTATTAGTTTGTAATAATTAATTCCCCTTATCTCGTGTGTATCCCCTAATTTCCTTGACTCCCTTTCACCGGCCATTAAAATTTTATTCGTATATTTGCTTAAATATACATGTCATCATGTCACATGCTATATCACATGACACATCACATGCGTATATGCCATGCCATACATATGCCATGTCATAACATACCATATTTTGTGTGCTTATACACATAAATATGCCAATACGCAATCCAAATACACCAATACGTAATTCGCCATACCATATGCCATGCATATATATGCCATCTCACATACCATGATGCCATGTCATGTCACATGCCATATACCATGTCACGTCGTACGACATACACATCACTATGCCATGTTATGCATATGCCATGCCATTACATGCATATATTGCTATCACATATCATGCATATGGTATGTCATTCATTTCATATGTCATGCATATATATCATGCATATGATATGCCATCTATGTCATATGCCATGCAGATGGTATGTCATCCATGCCACATTTCATGCATATGTCATGTTTTGCATCACCTCACATATCATGCATATGATATGCCATCCATTTCACATGTCATGCATATGCCATGTCATCTATCTTGTATGTCATGCATATGTCATACCACTCATTTCATATTCCATGCATACACCATACATTCTACAACACCCAAAACAATCCAAACACGTTAACACATAATGCAATACGCTATTTACCATGTTATATGCTTATATACATGCTACCTTGCCATAGCATGCATATGATATGTCATTCACGCTCACATGTCATGCATATGCCATGTTGTTTTATCGCTATTTTGTATGTCATGTATATACCATGCCACTCAAATGCCATATAGCTTTATATATCATTCTACGTGCAACCTTGTAATGCCAAATCGCATATCACATTGTGTGCTTACATTTACACTTGTATGCTTGCCTGCCTAGGACAATTAATCCCAACTATAATGGTAAAATCGATTTTGGAAACTCATAGAATAGATCTCCACCACCCGAACCCAATCTCTGAAGGGTTTAACTAGCACTCATGTTATGGGTCGGTTGGACCAATCTGAAACCATCCAGTGGTAACTCTCTTGTGACTCTTAAAGTCTGTATCATTCCCTAAGGGAACCCTTTAGGAAGACTGTGCTTTTGCTCCAAGTGCGGTCCCCGGTCTGTGAGCTTCGCAAGCCTCACTCTGGGCCCTGGTAGAAACCGACGCTCACAATGGATTCAGAGAAGTGCAATGAATGATGAGGAGTATCAGAAGTAATTACAAAAAGTTCAGATGGGTAAGATCACACTTTTTATGATAGATAATATTGGTAACCTAAGGTACGGGAATAGACTGTACATCCCAGCAGACGAGGAGCTAAAGAGGCTGATCTTAAAGGAAGCTCACAGTTCTATATTTTCATATCATCCAGGTAGTGCAAAGATGTATCAGGACTTGAAATAAAACTACTGGTGGATTGGTATGAAGAATGATATAGCTGATTTTATAGCTAAGTATCTAATATGCCAGCGAGTTAAAGCAAAACATCAGGTACCAACAGGGTTACTTAGTCCATTACCGATTCCAAAATGGAAATGGGATTAGATCACAATGGATTTCATTACAGGGCTACCAAGGACATAGAATAGACATGATGCCACATAGGTAATCATGGACAGGTTGGCAAAGGCAGCTCATTTCCTACTTGTACGTATGGATTATAGTTTAGAATGGTTAGCAGGACTGTATATTGATGAGATTGTTTGGTTACGTGGGATTCCATCCTCTATAGTGTCTAACCAAGATTCATGATTTATGTCACAATTTTAGGGTACTTTTCAGAGAGCTTTGGGTACAAGAGTACAGTTTAGTACTGCTTTTCACCCTTAGACCAATGTCCAGTTAGAAAGAGTGATCCAAATTTTAGAGGATATGCTACGTTCTTGTATTATGGAATGGACAAGTAGTTAGGATCGCTACTTACCATTGATTAAGTTTGCCTACAATAACAACAATCAGTCCAGTATATAGATGGCCCCTTACAAAGCATTGTATGGTCGACGATGTAGGACGCCCTTGCATTGGGACGAGGTTAGTGAACAACGGCTAATTGGTCCGGAATTAGTACTACAGGCAGAAGAACAGGTACAATTGATTAGGGCTAGATTGAAGGCAACATCAGATAGGTATAAGTCCCACACAGATCTGAGGAGATGGGAGATAGAGTATGATGTCGGAGACAGAGTATTTCTGAAGGTGTCTCCGTGGAAGAGGCTTTTGAGGTTCAGACAAAAAGGGAAATTGATTCCTCGTTTCATTAGACCATATGAGGTGTTAGAGTGAGTGGAACCGTTAGCCTACAGATTAGCCTTACCGCCAGAGTTGGATCAGATACATAATGTATTTTACGTTTCGATGCTAAGATAATATAGGTCAGATCCTTCTCATGTTATTCCAATTGAATCCATTGAGGTACAGCAAGATTTGTCTTACAGTGAAGAGCCGATTCAGATTCTAGCCAGGGAAACTAAACAGTTGAGGAGCAAATAGATTCCTTTGGTGAAAGTCCTATGGAACCATCATACAGGACAAGACGCTATTTGGGAACGGGAATCAATGATGAGAAAGCAATATCCCACCTATTCCCTAGTAGCTCAGGTTTGAATTTTGGGGACGAAATTCCTTTTAGGGGAAGAGAGTTGTCACACCTACATTAGAGACCCTGATTGTTTTGTACTATGAATGTATATGACTCATAGAATGTATATATATATATATATATATATATATATATATATA